>OMKZ01043183.1:3645-14859 GCA_900302535.1 Neoniphon sammara
CTCTCTCTTTCTCTAACAACATTAAGATAGGGGGATAAAGAATTCACCCTTGAGTTGTTCTAACCCCGCGAGTGAGAATTACTGTGTGCGTGCATGTGTGTGTGTGTGTGTGTGTGTGATTGTATGCGTGTGTACATATCCATATTTGCAATGTGATGTTTGACTTTGGGCATACTGTTCTGTATGTATCTAATTTATTCCTGCCCTTGAGCAACATAGACACATAGCGCCAAGCTGCCTCAATAGAGCTATTCTTATCACAGACAAGCTTGTTTCTATACTGATTTTTGATGGGTGCATTCTGGTTTTGTAACCCAGGTCTGGCTCAACTGATCAGGCATCTTCTTCTTTTCTGTTATGTCAGTAAACAGCCTCTGTAGAGCTCCACGTTGCCTTTGTGGCAATGGCATAAAGACTGAAATGGTTGTCACTTTATTTGAATGTTATCTCAGCTCTCTGGCTCCCTTATTGATAAGCTGCCTTCATTTTTCTTCCATGGAGAATGTAGTAATGTTAGGTTGGATGGCCTGCTGGTTAATGCTAGCAACAAGCACAAGTTACAACTTATTATGCATAAGAACAGAGGCACTACTGACCTGACAGTGTGATTTATTATAAGGTGACAATGCATGGGTTGTCTATAATCTTTTAAGATGTAGCTATATATTACCATAGCAAAACACGATACCAAATCATACCATCATCGATCGATCAAAAAATAACAAAAAAATCTGTTCAGTCCAGGTAAATAAATGCAGCAGGTCCAGCAGGTTGTTCTCACATCATGTGACATCTAAATTCATTTCTGAACAAGGGGAAAATATGGGTTGTCTTAAACTTCTCAGATACATTTTCATAATAATACCACATTCATGTTCTTTAATTTTATTTATTTATTTATTTATTTATTTATTCAACACTGTGATGAACTTAGATGCTATATGACATTGCCAGCACTCATTTTTTTTTATAGCAGTTAATGATTTCTAGGAAGTTGACTGAATTCCCTACATTAGCACTGTGCCAGTGTTAGTTCAGTTTGACTGCATTTACTCTCTCTGCTGTACCCCATTATTAAACCAGCTCTGAATTATGTGATGTGGTAAACCAGATTTACTCAGAGGAAACCAAACCAACCTGCCAGCCAGTGTGCTAGCCAGCCAGCTAACCAACCAGCTAACAGGCCAGACAGCCAAGCAGAAGAATGGAATAACCATCCAAGACTGAAAACTGAGCACTCCAGTCATTTTAGTGACTACTCCAAACCTAGCACGTCTTGTGGCTGCATTGCATTCAAACTGAGGCTGCTGTCTGAAGAAATTGGCCTCTCTGCCTCTTCTGTGATGGATCTCTCCCTGTATGACTGTTGAATGCTGGTGCAAAATGGTTAGTCTAGAGAGAAGCCCCTGTTCTTTGATTCTGAGGCTCTGACACTAAAAGATAATGTTTTAGATAATTAGAAGTGTTTCTGCTGTCAAACTCCATTGTATCTACTCTGGGATTATCTCAATGTGACATCATGCCATGGGAATAGACTAAACAAGAAAATGGACCCAGAAATGTAAGGTGCATCACTGATAGCTGTTTTAAGGTGTGTTTAAGGGTGGATTTTTCCTTGGACTGACCAATGAGATGACTTTGTTTTGAATGACAGCCACTGGCGCCCACTTGAGACTGATAGGCACTAATCACTTTATACGGGAGATGCATTTTGTCTACCTACAGTGCCTCTGTGACCTATGAATACCCACAATCCCTCACACTCAGTGCAGTATCACACACACAAGTGTTTTTAGTTGTTCACAGTGCCTGAAGCCTAAATCGACCAAAACAAGTAAGACCGGGGGCATTTTGATGCGCCAGGCATGGATTTGTCTGTGTCAGGGGGGAAGAGAGCAAACCAGTGTACGCCATGTTTGATCTCGCTCATAGCATCATAGGGACGACATGGCTTTACTTTGTGTGTGCACGTATGTGTGTCGGTGTGCGTCAAAAGCCAACCTGAATTTGAAAATACAGTGGCAATGGTTGCCTTTGTTTTCTGTTAACTACAAATCAATATGTGTTCTGTGAGTGACAGCTTGGCTTGACTTTGAGTACTTATGCATGAATACTTGTGTGTGTCTGTGCATGTATGCATCTGTATGTGTGTGTGTGTGTGCACTTGTGTGTGTGTTCTTGTGGTTCTCTGTGTGTTTGTGTGTGTGTGTGGGAGAGCTGAAGACAGAAGGGGGCTCAGAAGGTGTTGACTGCAGAGATTAAAGAGGAATTAGAGAAAGCAGAGCACAGGGAGCCACAGAGCAATGCAAGGGAAAGAGAGAGAGAGAGAGAGAGAGAGAGAGAGAGAGAGAATGACAGAGATCCTCTGAATATTCAAATCTCTCCGTTTAAATCCGCCGCAGATTACAGGATCTTTCATCTGTGAAGGAGGGTCAGACCATAGGTTGCTTGACTGTGTGTGTGTGTATCTTAATGTTACGCATGCACGTTTTTATTGGAAAGATCTGTTCTATTCTCTCAACATTTTAAAGCATATGTGTGTGAGTGTGTGTGTGTGTGTGTGTCTGTGTGTGTGTGTTTGTGTGTGATTGAAGCATGCGGTGACAGACCTGCCCCAGGCATTTCCCATGTGATTGAAGATGTGTTTTTCCCCTCGTCGTATTAATCCTCGCAACAACACATTGTAACTTAACAAAGTGTTATTGACAATTTTTTTTTTTTTATCGCTGTTCCCCTGAGGGTCATACAGAGTGTGTTTTGCACTGATGTAACAGCTAAAGAGAAAACATGTAACTCATTTGAAGAGTGGGTATATACAAGACAATATACAAGCAATAGTCTTAATGCCTCAGCGCTGTTGTTGCTCCCACAGAATTACTGATTAACATATGAGTTTCCTGGTGTGAGCATTGAAATGGATTGTCCTTTTCTTCATATCATCTCCAATTTTGGCCGCTTGCAATAGAGCCTTTTCCACAGCAAGCCTAAACAGGGCCAGCGCCAACTACACAAGGCTGATGGTGCTGTTTCTTTATATGACACCATACCTAGCTTAACAATCATCTATGGAGGCGACACAATGAGAAAGGACTGAAAATATTTCTGGGGTGAATGAAGAAGTATGACTAATGAACAAGGCCTGCTGTGGGAAAGGGACTGTATTGTCTGCCACATGATTCCCTTGTTTTATATACATTCTGAAATGTAAAAATAGGCATCTCATCCTCAGCCAGCCTCTCTTTCTTTCTTCCTCTTTCTCTTCCTATTTATCTCTCTCTGTATCTCTTGAGGACAACAAACGTTAGGACTGGTCTTCTTCCAGCCTCCTGCAGTATTAGTGCTTTGTGTTAACTTGAATATCCAGGTGCCACATGCTACATCAATGGGAGCCTGGCACATGTACAAAGACCCTTTTTTACCAGGAACATAATTGGCAGTCCACCCTCCTTCAGCATAGCAGTATCTACAACAGAGCAATTCTAGGTGACATAATGCAGCCATATTGGAGGTCTTCAGCTCTTGAGCAATGGCTGAGATTATCTGATTGCATTTGTGACTCAGCTGTGTTGATTACACATTCTTGTGCTGCTTGAATTTCATTTGTCCAACAGCTAACATTACAAAGTTAACATTAGTTTTTGTTGCTTGGCAGACTTTGATAGTTAGCTAGTGCTTAACTAGTTAGCAAAGCCAACAGCTAGCCTACTGTAATTATAATCGAAATAATTTAAATTGCAAAAATGTGCATACACTCAACGGACAAAAGTTTGTAATAATGCCCCGTTCACGTGGTGTTCGGTTTGTTATATATTCCAGTTTCCCAGCAGGAAGAGCACATGAACACACCACCAAGTCCCACAATCAAGTTGGGTAGCCTAAATCGGGATTCTAGATGATGAACGTGGCAGGGACATAATTTATTAGCAAATCATACTCATTCCACACAGTTGTCAGTTGAGTCTAAATAGTCCTCACTTAAACCATGCACCCCTCAGCTATTTTGATTATTGCAGCTTTAACTGCACCAACTCTTCTTAAGCTACAACTTGTAGTACTTTTAAAAAGAATCAGACATAGATTACTGGCTCACAGTAGCCTTAATCTGGAAACAAATCTACCTAATAAGACCATTCACCATGCACTTATAACATTATATGTACACCCACACCATTACTGTTTTATATCTCTCTTTATCTTGCCCAGTTGTTATATATTTAGCCGTCATTTGCATGCAGCCAATGCTCCAGTGGACTTCCTGCTGTGGCTTCTGGGAGATTTATGACACCACTGCAAAGACTCTATAGAATAATAAGATACAGAGATGTAGCAGCACAGCATAACACTGGCCCACTATTTTACCATTCCTGAAATCATGCCTCCCCTGTGTTACACTAAGGAAAAGTCGGGTATTACGATATGGTATAATGGCCTAATTTTTGTGGAAATAAGCTTGTGACAATAAGGCTGCTGGTTTATATTCCCACTCCAGCTAAGAAATTGTGATTAGGTTTGCCTGCCTTAACTGCTGTCTTAACTGCTGCTGTTTTGGTGCCGTTAACCCCCAGCCGGTCCTTTGGAGCAGCTCACTGACCAACAGCAGGAGAGTGTGCTTATACTCAGGCAAACGCTCCCTGGGATACACAAAGATAAAACTGAGTCATAGTCATTGCTTTTGTACGTCAATACTGAAACACACTGCTGACGAGGAAGTTATTTTCAGACACGGTTCAAAATGTGATGTGTGAACTAGCAACAACACTTCACAGGTGGTCTAATCTTTATGGTAGAATCTTTCTTTCTTTCTTTTTTTAAGTCAACAGTGTTGTATGATTTTATATTATCTTGTTCCTTTTGTTCATTCAGTTGCAAATATTGGCTACATGCAAGTAGCAGATTCACCAGGAGCAGAAATTGGGACCAACGCTAAGTCTAATGTACATGCCATGTGACATCCCCATGCAGTTTGAAGCAATGGTAGAAGTTCCTTTTACAATTGTCACAGCCACTTTTTAAAATGAATTACAGTTTTAATAACGCAGCACTGAAACGAGCAAAACCTTTGACTTCATAAAAATTTGAATTCTTTTGTCCCATGTTCAACAAGCCCTGTTGATCTGATGCTTTATGCAGAAACATGTGCATAAATGCAAGAGAATTAGCTTCATTTCTTAGATCAGCAGCAGTAAGCAACCAATAGAAACGAGTGCAAAGGTCAAGATCATAGTGGCTTTACACTTTTGTGAGTGGATTATTACATAAGGAAGAAGTGCTAGGAAAAGAAATAAGATGAGAGCTAAGTACAGAGGTAGATTTTTTTTTAATATGAGAGTCAAGGGGGAAGATTTGGGAGGAAGGATATGATTTAGTAGCTCTGGGATATGACTCAACTCTTATGGTTTCTAATAATTCAGCTTATGTATTTCAGTGACTTGGATCGTTTTGACTCGTCCCACGTTGTCAACACTCAGGATTTAATGCAATAGCCCTGTCGGTCAGGCAGCGGTCATTGAAGGCATCCAAAGTGCAGGCGGCAAAATTTGTCTGGCTGACTTCTGAAATGAGGTGCACTGCTTCCAAAAAACTGCAGTTTGTACTGCGGGATAGATTCAGGGTGGAGAGATTTTTTAGTGCTGGCTTTAGCGATTTTCAGTCGATCCTCTGCCATCTGATGGTGAGAAATAACTTATGGGTCAAACTTTTTTTTTTTTTTCTGGTACAAACTTCTTTCTTGGCCTCTGTTATCAGAAGCGAGTCTAGTTTGTGTGTATGTGTGTGTGCGTGAAGTATATGTATTGTGCATATGTGCATACATGCTTTTGCACGTGTGTATGGGGAATGTTTGTGTGTGTGTGTGTGTGTGTGTGTGTGTGAATAATGTGGAGGACAGAGGTCGCTGTTTATTTTCTACTTTTACTCCCTTTCTAATTAGAACAGTACCTCACTCTGGGAATACTTCAATACTGCAACTCAGCACACACACTTGTGTCTGTGTCCCTGTGTGTATGTGAGTGTGTGTGCGTGCCTGGGACAAAAGCCAAACTAAAGTAGAAAAACAGCATGAGTGCCTTTTTTTTCTAGCTGGGGAGACATGATTTAAGGCTATTTCCTGCTCTTGTTCTCCCGGTCTTTTTCCTCTCCCTTAATCCATTTTACCGTCTCTCCTTCGCTCTCTCTCTCTCTCCTTCTTCATCCCGTCAGTTTCTCGCTTTCTCACTATTTCTCCGTCTCTCTCTCTCTTTGTCTTTTTCTCTCTCCCTCTCGTTATGATGATAGGTCATCTTGTCGTCTAATATGGTTGCGGCAGCAGAGGCAGTGTGACAACGGCGTCCATAAATACCATTAGTCTGCTTGTTGTTTTATGGTGTCTTCTATTTCATAATAGCAACATCACGCTGCAATGTGTTGTCAGTGCCGCTAAGGGATTTATGAAGACATTTGTCAGCAATAAGACTCCATAATGTTTAAGTGGATGGTAACAGGGCATCCAATGACTAGTAGCTAACCGCACCTGTTTGGAAGTCCAAGCAGGTTAAAAAGGAGACATAAAACATGAACCCAACAACAGCACCCAACTATTATTTGCAAGTGCTCTTTAGTCTGGACAGTTGAGCATGAGGCTCTGGCCCCATATTTTTATTCCCTCCTGTGAAATAATGCTTCCTCTTTGTTAAAATAAAAGATTGCTTTCAAACAAGCCCCATCTGGAAGCTCTTTTCCACAAATACTGGGCTCAGTAAATTCCCCCTCCTGCTTGGGATAAAGCAGCTGAATTGGTGAGAGACTGTTCTCATATGCCTGTTCACAGCAGACTGTTGGAGCGGTGCACAGTGGTGTATACAGATGTTCAGAGAAAGCTACGTTAATGTGCTGTAGCAGGATTCGTAAAGAAATAAAATCAATTGGGCCTTTTTGCTGTTTTCGCTAAACCAGCTGTCTGTTAAATTCCATGCGGACGGCTTTAAATTGATCATAGGACCACTGAGTTTGACAAAAACATTGATTCACACGAGACTACCTCATGTTCCAATGTAAAACTAATCTTGTCCAATTAGGGCTGTGGACCTTTAACCATATTATGGGGAGTGCAGCACTTGGTTGCATAATGGCTCCTTATTCAGTTGTCTGTAATGCTCTCTCTTGTTTGATGGTGTTCTATTGCCTTCTATGTGTTTTGACCTTAACCTCCTCCTCCACGTGGTTCGAGCACGTGTCCATGCTGGTGATCCTGCTCAACTGTGTGACTCTGGGGATGTTTCAGCCCTGTGAGGACGTCACCTGCCAGTCGGAGTGGTGCCTCATCCTACAGGTGGGTGTGACCCTGCGCCTCATTCACTCGCATCTAAAGTCCGCCTGGTTTTTAAGTGTCAAGTTTCATTTTCTTCCTTTCCATGAAACCACATCACCCAGTATTCACGCCGGTTTCCCCAGTATGATTGAATAAAATGAATCTCGCTGATGATCATGAAATCATGGTGGATGGGTAGCTTTCACCCACTGGAAGGCTATTGAGTAGGCTGTAATTTCTCATCATTGTTCAAACCCACAGAGCTTTATTTCAAATTCTAGTGGAGATCCCAAGGTTTTCAAGGATACCAAATATGTCCTGCTGAACTGCAGGGAAATATGTATAAAATGATTCATGAGACATGTAGATATTTTCTATTTGATGTACTGCTGCAGCCATAAAACAATGGCATCTTGGCTTTGAATATTTCACTCAGTATAAGTGTGATGGAGCTGCAACCAACAGATACACAATATGGATGTGACACACAAATGTTTTTTTTTCTAACTTTGAAGCTACTTGAGGGGAAATTTGAGGGAAAATCAAGTATTAAGGGATCGAGCTCTCTCATCGCTCTTCACAGTAACTTCACAAATGTGTAGTGATGGCTGATCCCATCTGAATGAACAGCTATGTGAAACACACCAAACAGAGATAGTTCTTCATATGCTGGGAGCGAGGTGTCATTTTTTTGAAACTGTTTTCTCATATACAGTTGGTACACATCACATTCATCAAAGTGTCTTGGTGACTGGAAGGGCTCTCCGGAGAATCGACAAGCAAAAACAATCTTAAGGCGGAGGACTGCTGCAGAGAACACAAAAACTATTGCTTCGAGCAGGGGGTTTACCTATAGTCTGTTCACAATAGGATCCGTATTGCATCTTTACCTACCTCACTAAGTGGTGTGATCAACCCCCATATCTGGCCTCTGGTATGCAGCAGACATCTCTTTGTTGAACATTAAACAGCAGAAAAAAAGTCGGTATGTTGAAATACAAAAGTAGTATCTCAAATGGTTGCTGGACAATACTTAATGACACTTATTTTCTAAGCAATTTCCAAGTAGACATGACAGTTAGACTTTTAGTGGAGCAAACATGAGGTAAAAAACAGGACCTCATATATCATTGACTCCTGAATTGACCTCTAATGCACTGGCTGATGATCAGCTTTTTATACAAGTGGTAATATCAGTTGCCACATTTTAAATACTTTTTGGATGATGTGCGAACAATGCTACAGCAGGTGTATTTCCATATTGTTTTAATAGCCAGATTATATGGCACTTATCATTTTAATTTGACATGCCATCACTTTGTAGAGAATTAGCACTGCCTTAGAAGACAGCTAGGTACAAAATCACTCAGCAGTTAAAGGAACAGTTCCCCCAAAATATGAAAAAAAAAGAAAACATTTTCCTGCTTACCCCTAGTGCAGTCTGTCTGCCCAGATAATTTCTGTGTGATTTGGTGAGATTTGTCTCCCTTCACATTACAGTGGAGATGAATCGGTACTCTTTTGTGGACCTCTAACCATCAAAAATGATACATCAACTTTACAATTCAACATCATCTTAAAATATACTAAAATGCAATTTAAAATAATTTAAATAGCAATGACAGTTGTATCCTGGCTGGCTCACAAGTAGTGTTTCACTTCACTGCTAAAAAACCTGGTCCAAACTGGCCAGACTTTTTACAGTGGGACCAGATCTTGCCAAAGTTGGCCACCAGCCAGAGTACGATGTTAGCTAAAGGATGAACAATTATTGATTGTAAATCCGGTGTGTCTTGTGTGCTGGGGAATGTTTCTACATTGTTTTTTAAGCTGCTACCTGTTTCACAAAATAAGCATCAGACGGAGCAATAACAATAAAATAAAAGAACAATTCATAAATGAAAGCTAATGAAAAGTTTATGCATTCTCTTTGGCAGTCTCGTCTCATTTGTCTCATTTGGTTCGCCGTGCTCTTGCTCGGTGTTGATTCTTGGCGTGTTGAGATGTGCTCATTATTTTCAAATGGAGACATTCCTTTGCAATAGTAGCTGTCTAATTAATTAAGATGAAAACATAACTAAGCTAAGGCAGAGCTTCCCCCCTGCTGGGATGAAATAACATAATGGAGACAAGGCTTCTTTTTCAGACAAACTTTCACACTTCGACAGCTTCTTTCAAACGGGATTCACCATTGATGAGGAGACTTAACAAGGACTTGGCCACAGATTTTGGCGCAAAAGTCGATTTCGCTCTTGTTGTTATCGTTGTCGGAGCCAAACATGAATTTGAACTGCGTGTGTTTTATTTCCCAGGTGTTGGATGACTGTATCTTTGCGTTCTTTGCGGTGGAGATGGTCATCAAGATGGTGGCCCTGGGCATCTTTGGCTCCAAGTGTTACCTCGGCGACACATGGAACAGGCTCGACTTCTTCATCGTCATGGCGGGGTCGGTATCCCACAATGCATCTCTCTCACACCCGGCAATGTTCCCCGCTTCCTCTGTCATACACAGAGAAACACTAGCGGTCACCTTAGACAAAAAACAACAACAACAACAAAAAAAACACTTAATTTGCCCCTGTCAGTCTGAAGTGAATCAAGATGTATGCGCTCACACACACACACACACACACACACACACACACACACACACGCACAGACTTACCGTTTCATGCCTGAGGATACAGTAAATATGTCTACACATGGTTCACACATGACAAAGATGTGTGATACAGTTGCATGCTTGTGTGCCCCTGTGTGTGTGTGTGTGTGTGTGTGTGTTGTGCTAGCATCACACCACACAACATGTCATCTTCTAAACTGAATTGATAGAAGTGTCCTTGAATAGGTGTCCCGCGTTGTGAGTTTGTGTTGCTTTTTTTAACTCTTCCCTTTTTTTTTCCTTTTCACACTCTCCTCTCTCTCTCTGTAAATATTGTCACATTTATGATATTTGGACACTGCAGTGTATACAGTGGAAAAACAGCTTCTGACTGTGTGTATTAAAATGTCAACTATGCTTATGTGGGCTGCTGGCGTTATAGATTTTTGCTGTACGCAGTTTGGATGTGTACGTGCATGTGTAAGTGGGTGGGAGTTTTCCAGATTTCTTTTAGTTATTTTTTTTTATCACCCGTTACAAAAAGGTTTCATTATAGAATATCATGTCAATCTCTCTCTCTCTCTCTCTCTCTCTCTCTCTCTCTCTCCAGGATGATGGAGTATTCTCTGGATGGACATAACGCCAGTCTGTCGGCGATCCGTACCGTCCGAGTGCTCAGGCCACTACGGGCCATCAACAGAGTACCGAGTAAGTCAGCACACACCAAAATCATACATGGATCCCCGGTAGATCATTGACTCTTTTGCCCCATGCTAACTCTTTAGCATGTGTTGAGCAACAGTTGGCAATTAGCGCTCAACTTATCCAAACAAAAAAGACTGACCTTTTAGTGCCGATGTTTATAGTAGATTATATTATATAGCCTGTAATTTCATGCATTTTAGAAATGAAATATCATTAACTCAATATAGTTACTGGAACTATTTCTGGTAAATAACCACGTATTCATCCGCAGAGTGTTGATTTTTAGCTGTATATCACCTTTTACCCACCACCACATTCACTTCTGACAGTATGTAAAGGGATAGTTCAAATCTGGCTTATTTTTGTATCGTATGTTATGTAAATTTCACTAATATCACCCACAAAACTGCTAGATTTAACTTAAGTGTCACTTGGCATATTGTCAGCATGGGGCACCACAGCCAGTGCACTACCAGGAACTTTCTTTCTTTCAAATTTGGGGTATTTCAGGAGTTTTTCCTTTCCTGAGTATCCAGGTCAAGTGATGTTTTGTTTTCTATAAACTGTGGGCCTATAAAACCCTTTGAGCTTGTAAACGCTGGGTTCTTAATACACTTGAACT
>OMKZ01043183.1:35539-46590 GCA_900302535.1 Neoniphon sammara
ACCAGGACGATGACTTAACTAGGTCCCGACTAAGGCTGGGTGATACACAAATTACACCGGGATCCTTTTGGGGTAGCTCTCTCTCTCTCTCTCGCTCTCTTTCTCTTTCTCTCTTTTAATTTATTTATTTGTTAGTTATGTTAACCTTTAGTAATTTCAAATGTGGCCTGGTGCATGAGGAGATTAGTATTATATTTATTGCAGTGAGTTCTGAGAGTATAAAGTTGAGGTTAGGCTTAGATGCAATGCTGCCCTCAGAACACAGTCCAATAAATATAATACCAACCTGCAGTGCAAGACAATCAAATGCGCACTAGCACAGAAGATAACACCCAACATTTCACAGAGCCTTCCCAGAGTCAATGTTGCCAGCTCTCGTGAGACAAGTGAACAGCCTTGTCAGAAACAAGTCCAATAAGCACATTCTGTGTTCAAATTTTCAAAGAGAGAGAGAGAGAGAAAGCCAGACCACAGCCGTTGACTGCAATGAGACAGAAACACACACTGCAGGAGAGTCTTTTGGACATTAGGGGGCAGTGCTGAGATAAATGGCAATAAATGCTATTAAATTATCATTGCAGTTGATTTCAAATGTTTACGAGTAACGGGACTGTTACTGCCATTGTTACTCACCCCAGTGTTTATAGTGAAGACACTATTATAAGCAGACATGCAATCGATGGTTGTAAAATTATGACACTTTCCACAGATTTCTACTAGCCTTGAGGCCATGTGATCATGGTTGTATAACTAGAGATTTTTTTCCCTTAATGGTTTCTGAATTCATTCATCAGAGCACACAGAAATGCATATTTTTAGCCACCATCTTCTTATTTTCTTGAATTCACAAATAAATAAATATAAATCTTATATAGAGTTGATTTTCTGAAAAGACCCCATAGACCAATGTTCATTTTACTGTTTAGCCTAGTTGTAGCACTCAAAGTCGCCCCCTGGAGGTGGCTTCAGATATTCTTGTAGGTGCAGTATCTCCCCTTGGGCTATCTCTGTTATATCATCTCTGATAAAAAGGCAAATAAAGACCACATTTTAACAAAGGCCCAAAAATCCCCCAAAATTGCAACCTTCACCCTATTTTTTTTTTTCGAGACACTTTGGTAAAAAAAAAAAAGTACAAGCCCAAAGTCACCTGGCAACAGCCCTCAGCCTGTCAAATTTTAGTTACTTGTGCTACTGCTTCCTTCTGGGAATTCACAACCCCCTGATACTTGTTCATCTTTTTTTCCACTGGATGATTCATGCTATAGTTTAATACTTAAAATACTGTTTAAGTGATGACAGTTGATGGACAGGAGGATTTAGATTATCGCCGCACCTCAGTCCTGACCTCAAGCTAAGAGCCTGTCAGTGGATTGACCTCTGTCAGCAGGGAAAAGGTTGGAAAGCAGAAGTGAAAAGTGGAGATAAAACGAGTGAGGGAGCGAGTGATGTAGTGAAAAAGAGAAGGGAGCGACAGATAAAGAGGTAGAGAGGAGAGATTAAGGGGGAGGAGGAGAGCAAACGAGAAACTGAGGGGTGTCTTAGAGTCATCGGGCAATCTATCTTATCCACCTATGGGTTAATAACTATTGACCCTGTACAGAGAGGCATGTGGACACACACACACACATACACACACACACACACGGGCCTGTCCACTAGGGTTCAAGACCAATGTGTTGTTTACTGTGGGGTCAATGAGAGAGTCAGGGAGTGATCGTTAAGGTTATCACCTCTATTTCCCTCTCTCTTAATTCACCAATGACAGGCGGGTTTGTCCTCTCTACTTGACATTATTAATGTAAACTGGACGCTTTGCTAGTTACCTCTTATCTTTAACAGGGGTCAAGAGCACATAGTGGTTTGTTTAGGGCATCGGTGAGTTATATGTTCAGGTTATCACCTTTGCCTCCTCTCCTTAAATAACCAGTGACAGTTGGTTCCTTGTGTTTTGAATAGGAAAGCATATATCTATTATATTGTTGCTGAGTATTAGGGTTGGATGTTAGGATGAATATATCAGCAATCCACAATGAGCTAATTTTTTTAAAGGTGAATAAACGTTTTGCCTCATCAGGGATTTAAGGCATCAGTTGTGAATTATAGAAAAAGTAGAGTCCTCACACTGAAATATAATACGCTACCAAGATTTAATGTCTGATCAAGGTTTCAGTCTCGTACGGATCTTTATCAGGAAGGATCCATCAGGATCCTGATGAAGAAGAAGTAATGTATTCACCATTTAACAACAAACAATTTTAAAGCTATGGGGCAGTTTGAAAATGCAAACCTCTGCCACCGCATCAGTTCTCCAGCTTATTGTTAAAGAAAGCATTCCTATGTCTTATATTTAAGTTAAATTGATTTGTCAACCCTGCAAATGTGAGTCTCTTATCTTTGCCAGTTTGATAATTCTGGCTAAAAAAAGACAGTACAGTTATCTTAAAGCAGAAATTCCAGATTCCAGATCCAGATCACCACCAGAATGTAAAGAGTTAATTCCTTTGCCTAATGCTCATCTGTCCATCAAATTTCATGGAAATCTGTTTAAAAGTTTATGCGAAATCCTGCTGACAACAAACTAACCAAATGACAAGGATGATGACATAAATTCTTTGTGGATGTAACTATTTTGACCTGATTATTTGCAAAGACACTGCTTTTAGTTGCTATACAAAGCCATATACAGATTTTTTAAATAGAAAATGCCACACCATGCTCTGGCTTGCTCATTCTGAACGTCTCCACAGACTAAGGTTAGTTTTGTTGTGAAAAACACTTTAAGTGGTGCTTTGCTGCAGCAGTACCTTTGATTTCTTTAGTCTCTTAACCTTTGAATACAGATCAAGGCTCAGCAGTCCTCTGTCTGCTTCATGCAGCATGCAGGTCTGTCCACTGAGGTCTCTTCATTTATCTGTCCGAGTGTGTGTTTGTCTCTGTTTGCCCAGCGGGCTCGCTGATTGTTTGACCACTGGCTATTGCCTGGAGAGCAGGTCAATGCAAATAAGCTTTGTAAATCTGATCTTTAAGGGCGGAGATCAGCATTTTAATTTACAGGTGACCACATGGGACTGGTGTGTTTATACAGTGTAATGTTTTGCTGGTTGTCATAGTATTGATGCTGACTAAGGGCATGTTTTCCGTCCAGCAGCTCTGGGAACAGCAAGCTAGTTACAAAGTTTTCTTGTTGCTTGTAAAGCAGGAAAGCGGTTGCATCATTGGTTGTTAGCAAGCGGTTTCAGGAGTAAAGTCCAGTGAGAGAATGTGCTGGGCTTCACCCACAATCCACCATAGCTCGAGGACGGTTAGGTTTCAAGAGTGGAATTGCTACTGGGTCTCTTAATGTGATGCAAGGATAAATGTGGACTCGTTAAATGTAATACAAGAGCTGTAGTCCCGTTTGTAGTCCATTGTCATAAAATATTGATGCCTTTGAGCTCGGACAAATCAGATACTGTGTCCTCATGCTAGCAGGTGATGAGAGCAGTAGTCTGGGGCGTCTAAGGTTTACTGCATATGTAGTACTTGGACTGAGATATATTTATATAAGGAATACTGAGGGCCAAATACCGTTTTCCAACTTACCCAGACTGAGACAAGATGTTCGATACCATTTTCACTGTGTCCACTGGTTCAGTTCCTATGGGTACCGTTTCGTGTTAGCTTAGCATAAAGACTTGAAGCCTACAGAAGTCATTAGCCGAGTTCCATCAAAGTGAAAAAAAAAAAAAAACTAACAGCAGCTCCGAAGCTGTCTTATTTACACAGTGTATCATGTGTGTTACACAGTAATTAAATACACGTCTTGGAATTTTTTTCTTAAAATGAGAGCTGTTTTAGGAGAACCGATGAACACACGTGCAGTGGTTAAGGCCTATAGTTCCTGCCATCTAACCTCTAACAACCCTCATTTTTGTGTATTTCAAATACACATGATACATTGTGTAAATAAGACAGCTTGAGAGTTGCTGTAAGGTTTATTTTTTCACTTCGTCAAAGCTAGGCTAATGACTCCTGTAGAATTCAAGTCTTTATGCTAAGCTAACATGAAATGCTACCCATAGGAACCAAACCATTGGAGATGGTATCGAACATCTTGTCTCAGTCTGGGTGAGTCAGAAAATGGGTATGTTGCGCAAAAGTATTCCCTTGAGATTGTATTAGAATGTATAATACAGGAGTCACTGGCAAACCACAGATCTCTGGAGATCTAACAGTGAGTCCCAAATGAGGCCATATGACCGGGGACATTCACTTATGAAACCAGCGTGACGCGTTCACTTTCCTCTCTCCTCCGACTGTTAAGACGACGAGTCGCACCGCAGAATGCATTCATTGCACGAGACAGTGTCGACAGCTGAGAAAGGCTGTGCATTTGATGTGACCTCTTCATTTGTTCAGCAATTTTGTGCTGGCTCACCTCCATGTTGGCTATTGGACTATTCGCTGCTCCTCTTGGCACTATTTGTAACATCAAATATGGATTGTTTTTCTTCTTTTATCAGGGTACAGACACACAAAGAAAAACATCAGACTATGAAATATTAAAGAATATGAAAAAATGGATTTAGGCAGACGGTCTATATAGCCTTGCTGGCTAGATGGTTGGATGTCTGGCCGCCTGGCTGTTTGCTTGACTGTGTGCTTGGCTATTAGCCTGGTTGACTAAATATATGTTGTGTTGGATGGCTGCCTGGCAGAGTATTTGCATGTTTTTCACTTGCCTGTCTGCTTCCTGTCTAGAATAAAGCAGAGCCACAGAGACTTTTCTCTACAGGTGTATTTCATCCGTGAGATGAGGATCCTTGGCTCCTGTGTTAATCTGGTACAGGGAGGCATTTCAATAGAGAAAGAGGATTAGTTGATGCAGGGTGTGTGTGTGATGTGGGCGTGTATGTACATGTTAGTGTGTGTATGTGTGTGAATTGGTGTGTTTGTGTGTGATTGTTCCTGTGTGCCTCCACACGCCTGTTTGAACATTTGTGTGTGTCTACTTATGCTAATGTGTGCTTGTGTGAGTTTTGTGTGTGTGTGTGGCAGTTTATATGTAATGCTAGCTGAGGTGTGAGTATATTATCAGCTTGACTGAGCTGAGCTGCTGCTTTCAGGTCTCAGCATCTCAGCCGCTCATTAGCATAGCGGCGACATGAAAGAGCTGCGTCAGTCCCCTGGCATGCACACACACACACACACACACACACACACACACACATGCACACACACATGGATAAGACGCCACAAGCCTTTTCTCTGCAGATAAGCATAGAAGAGAATTGGTAATGTGTCTGACTGCTGTGCGTGTGTGAGTGTGTGTGTGTGTGTGTGTGTTTTGTCCAGTGTTTATGTTTAAGAATAACCACTGGGCAGAGCTATCAAGGCATGTAATTGTTTTGCTAACTGCCTATTCATTATACCATAATGCACTTCTCTCTCTCTTTCCCTCAGGTCATCACACTGGAAGGATGGGTAGACATCATGTACTATGTCATGGATGCTCACTCCTTCTACAATTTTATATATTTTATACTGCTCATTATAGTAAGTATGGACTTTTTTTTTAATGGTTGATCTGGTAGTTCTGATCTATAAAGCTGGTGAAATATCTTTAGCAGCTGGTGTGTTACGGTCCAGCAGTAACTCCAAAATGGATTAGCCTTGTATCTTCAATCTAGCCAGGTGAATCTGGCAGGTTTTCACATATGTCTGGATGCACACTATAGTATTTAGCGTGCATTTAGTATTTAGATGGTATTTACAGGAGGCGGGCTCATCCAAGAATCAGACGGACCAATCGTCTGCACCCCTCAATATTCAAATCTAAAATCTCATTAAAATCTACAAGGTAAAAAAATCCGGCAGTGGGATGAGATATTCCCACTTTTTTCCAATTCTAATCAGCTTGTTTCCAGAATTTTCTTGACTCAAGTGTCATTTTTTTGATCCTAGTGGGCCTTACTCTGCCTTGTTTGAACATATTTGTTCCCAGAAAAAGTGAAACTGCATTGCAAAGAAGTAGGATTATCTCATCCCACTGGAAGATTCTTTACCTTGTTTTAAGAAAAAAACAAGATTTAACGATTGAATATGAGGCCAAATGGCTTGTTAAGATGGAGATTATTTTGCAGTGCAGCAAACTAGGGAATAGTAAACAGTGCAGTTTAAGACCTGGGGAGTAATGATTGATGAGGCGGTAGCTGCTGCTGTACGAGATTTTGAGAAAATACATGATTTTAAAAACAAACAAGGGATAGCACTTCAGGTGTTTATTGGAGGAGAGGATGTTTTTGCTTTAGGAAGGGTGCTATCTACCACCTAGCCTCTTTAATGGTGAGCAAAATGGTGCCCAAGAAGCATCGAGTAGCCTCCTTTCTTGGTGTTCATGGCCAACAAATTCTGCGAGTGCATGAAATTGGGGATATCTGCTGTCCAGATAGGAGTTGGGAGTGACAAAAACATCGCTGACAGGTGTTTTTGATTGCCTTGAGTCATGGTAGCCTCTAAGCTTGCAAGCCAAACTCAAGGGTGAAGCTGATTGGTCGGTCTGAATCTTGGACGAGCCTGCCTCTCCTAAATGCTACCAATATAGTGGACAAATATGCATTGAACTACACATAGCATTTCTTCAGTGTTGTTCCTGTTTACACTGCTGTCCACAATCAGTATTCTCCTTTTGCATGCATAAAAAACGTAATGCACCGCTCCTGATAGCTATTTTTATGTCGTTGTAGTCTCACAGTCATACAGCTCTGCTTTATATAACGCTGAATAACCTCTCTGAAGTTAACTGCTAAATTCTGCTTCAAGCCAAACTCACTTCCATTGAACTCCATAGACTTTCTTGTTATCGTACATGATTTCACTCTTATCATACTGTTGTTGGGGTAAGATTTCAAAAAAAAAGAAAAAAAAAGAGAGAGAAATCCGAGCCTTGGCTATATTTTACACTGCTGTATGACCTACTTTCCTCCCTGCCTGTCGCTTGATGTTGAAGCGCTTATTATGCACTCAGAGAGAGGGAGAGATAACGGGAGAGAGAGAGAGAGAGGGAGAAGGAGGAAAAGGATGAAGGCCTGAGCGAAGATAGAAGTGAGAGATACAGAGAGCAGGAGATGGAGAGAAAGGAGGATGAGACAGAAAGAATGACAGCAAGAAGATGGAGGGAGTGTTCGCCTCTAATCGCTTATCACTAACCCTATTGTAATGGCAATTTGAAGAGACATTCTGGTGTTATTTAGATTTCACCGTCTCTAAATAATGATAAAACCATTGTCTGTTTTATCATCCCAAGGCCTGGTCAAGTATCTGAATAATGCATAAGCCATAGTAATACTTTTATTGTTACATTCTTTTTACTACACTTTTAACACCTCGAGGATGTAGGAAGGATAAAGTTAGCACCAGCAAGTTCTATTTTAAATGTAATATTGACGGAGGAGTAGCTCCGCAGTTGATGAAAGCAGATTTTCTATTTAAAAGCCGAGGCACAAAACTTCTTGTGACAATAACGATACTTTTTATGGAGTAGGTTTGTGGGACGGCAGTTAACACTACCGCTCTCATATGCTCACAATAGGTGCAAGTGGTTTTTATCACATTATAGGATCTGGCCAAGAGAGTCTTGCGAATTCAATATCATTTGCAGGGAGAGAAAATAAGGCTGTAGAACGAGTTGTCTTCATCCGAGGAGCTGTGTTCCTCGACTCCGAAGATTAATCAAATCAAAAGTTCATTTTGAAAGCGGGGAAATGTAAAGTTTTTTTTCCAATAAAAATGGAAATATAATGTGTTGCGGTGATTGTCTATGAGTCAGAACTGAGTCAGAGGGCTTTGGCTGAAACTATTTGAAAGAAAATTTTGCTCGAAAGCCATCCTCCCTCCGCTCTTCACCCTGCTCTAATACCTTCCCTCCTCCTCTTCCCGCTTTGCTGTTATTTTCCAGTTCTCCTTCATCCTCTTCTTCCACTTTCTCCCCTTTTTCGCCATCTCTTTTCACCTTTCTCCTCTGCTTCTCCCCACATTTTCTTCCTGATTCCATCCTCCTGGCTGTCTCCTTTACTTTTAATCTCTCTCCACTTATAATTTTCCATCCATTGTTGCACTTTTTATTGTTAGTCTATGGTGCTGACATTCACTGTTGCACTGAAGTTTGTTAGGTGTTGTAAATGCCTATAACAAATTATAATAAAAGGGCATAAACAGGGTTCCCACAGTCATGGAAAACCTGGAAAAGTCATGGAATTTTAAAATATCATTTTCCAGGCCTGGAAAAGTCATGAAATGATGTAAAGTCATCAGAAGTTTTGGAACAGTCATGGAATTTAATTTGGTTGTCTGTAATGACATTGACTACAGTAATCTTCCATGGACAATCTTCCACATAACATTTTGATGTACAAGTCTGACTTTCTGTTGCTGTTGGCAGAACGTAACATCACTTCTGTTCATGAACTTACAGGTTATGAGTGGTCAGAGAAATTATTTTATGGGTCATTGAAAAGTCATGGAAAAGTTTTGAAATTTTGTCTGTGAACATGTGTGGGAACTCTGCATAAAAGGAGATGAAAATTACAACTTTACCTTACCAACCACTCGCTAATTCAGGGACTTCCAACCTTTTTTATGCCAAAGATGACGATATAAAACCCCCCATCTGATCAAGGTTTTTGTTGAAAAGTGTCTTATCGCAGTTCCTCTCCTTTACCCTTTTTTCCTCTCCTAATTTAAAGTGAGTGCTACTGTATATCATTTGAATTAATCATGAGCTCATTTTAATGGGACTCCGTGGAAGCCTGCAATCCCCTGGGGCCCAATTTGAGAGAGCGCTGCTCTAAATAACCCGCTCTCTGTGCCCGTTCCCCAACCAGGTGGGCTCTTTCTTCATGATCAACCTGTGCCTGGTGGTCATCGCCACCCAGTTCTCGGAGACCAAGCAGAGGGAGAACGCCCTGATGCGGGAGCAGCGCGCCCGCTACATGTCCAACGACTCCACACTGGCCAGCTACAGCGAGCCAGGCTCGTGCTACGAGGAGATGCTGCGCTACGTCAGCCACCTCTATCGCAAGTTAACCCGCAGGGTGCAGAGGATATACTCTGGCTGGCACAGGTTAGATCCCCCACCGCCGGGATTTCTTAAAGGAAAAATCCACTCTTAAACACTTTCATGCTGCTTAACCTGACAAAAAAATTGGAATAAGCAATGAGATGTATGTAGACCATGTAGACTCAACCTTCAAATTTCAGGTTTATTCCATCTCTCTCTCTCTCTCTCTCTCTCTCTTTCTGCAGAAGTTCCCTGTAGTTTTGAGCAAATTTTATTATGTGATGGTGGTACTTCTCTTATTTCTGTGAATATCAAAAGGATGATGACATGTTGCTTCCTTTTTCCGCCAACTATTTAAAGCATCAGTGGTAAATTTCAGGTTTTGGTGTCAGCCCCTCAGCGTCAAAGAGCAAGAGCCTCTCCCTAGATTCAGCGTTTGCACTAATGCTCAGCTGCCATACACGGAGAAATGCATAGTAGACAAAAGCTTCAGTGAACCACAATGTGATGCAGCCCAGATTGCATCTTTGCAGATCTGTAGTGTGTTGAATTTGAAGCCCACTCTGACGGCTCTCTGGAGTCTGAACAGGCGTGATAACACCCTTCTTTCCCCTCTCCCCTCTTACTTTTTTCTCAACTGGAAAAGCATTCTGCACTATTGCTATTGCTCTCTCTTCACCTGTCAAAAGGCATTATGGAAAATGATGGAAATGACCAACTGAAGTAGAAGCGGGTGAGGTGTGTTGAAGGAAAGTGGGTATACCAAAAAAAGCAAATTGCAGCTCTTCATCACAGAATAACTCCTGGAAACCACTCTTGAAATCTAACAGTGGACAAGTATCTGCGAATGGATTTTTTTTCCCTTTGAGCTTCGCATATGGATACTGAAAATGTTTTTAATACAGTAGCCTAGAGGTTAGACAAGTGGGAAAAGGCCACCTTGTCACTGAAAGGTCATTGGTTCAAATTCCTGGACTGGTTGGGAGGATCAAAAATGCTTAATTTTCAACATAATCTGGTGTTTTATCTACACAATCACTCGTAAAAAATCTTTAGATACTTGAAACGACTGCATACTCTAGAAATGAGCAAGCATTGAATAATCCTGAATAATCCAAAAGTACAATCAAAGTTAATATGAACAGCTGGTAAAAAAAGAAACAAGTGGCAATATACATTGATTGCTATGGATATAAAGAAATTCTGTGGACTTCATTTTTTGCAGCTGCATTTAAAGTAACAATTTAGATGATTTAGACTTCGAGAAAAAAAAAGGAAATTAATTTTACTCTCGGAAGGCTGTGTAAACCCTGTCAGTGGACAGACAAAATGTATAACATTACTCGCCCCTGCAGCTGCTCATCCAAGCGGTCGCTGCAAGTTGATATTTTTTTAGCTGTGAAGACAGTGGCCATGTCATTAAAACAGAGCATCAATCCACAGTAAACCTTCCCTGGATAATTGTTGCTTTAAAAATGTTAGCTTGAGAGGCTACAGTCTGTTTTAGGTCAGGAAGAAAAGGTTTGACAACCTCTACTCCGATACTGCAAGGGTTACCAACCAGACTGAGCTCAGGCAGATATTATGATGACTGGTGTCGGCAAAAGTTCATTTTATTGAAATAATCATCAGGCTTTTTCCCCAGGTCAGATTAGTCTTGGCTGTGATGAGCAGTTCATTGTGTTTGCTGCTCCTCTTCTGTCTCCATACGACACTTCATGAGTCATTAGGGGGAACTAAAACGTGCTTTGCTCTGAGCATTTAATAATTTATTGTGCCTTGGTAATTTTGCGTCTCCCGGAATTATGCAGTGGCACCAAAAAGTGTTGAGAGCCACTTCTCTGGAGACGCGTTCGTATGTGAGCGCACACAAACACACAGAAGAGAAGATTACCACCTCACATAAACCTTGAATTAATGTAGTGCTTTGACTGTCTGTGTTGAATTATTTAGCATTATTCACATTGGCCCTCTCTCCCTTAGTAAACGACGTAAAAAGGTGAACCCGAAT
>OMKZ01043185.1:7606-66010 GCA_900302535.1 Neoniphon sammara
AAAAAAAAGAAAAAAAAAAGAAAAAAAAAAAAAAAAAAAAAAAAGTCACAGTCACACATTCCTGCTCAAAGACCTCATCAGCAGGGATGAGAATGGAAAACATACAAGCAGAAAATTTTAGTTTACCAAGTAACAACAGCTATGTGTATTAAAGATGGTAAGAAAAAGGAAAAGGGGTACAAAAAAAAATCCTGGCTTGATTTTTCTTAATATCTGCGGCGCTTGTTACCAGGGCCCTCAAAGTTTCCCCCAACCGGATTTCCCCTGCCAAATGCCGGGGCCCCTCCAACAGGAGGGCCCGCTGGCTGCTGCTGCTGCTGAGGGGACTCCACCCCTGGTCGGCCCCCAATTGGTCCACCCTGTGGGTATCGATCATTTCGCTGTAGCATTGCATGGGCAGTGATCAAAAAAGAAAAAGAAAAAAGTGGGGGACGGTGAAAAAAACAAAGAGATTGTATTTTGTGTATGGTAGCATTGGGGGGTGTTTGTGGGTCAGAAATGAACACAG
The DNA here is from genome assembly GCA_900302535.1 of Neoniphon sammara. Taxonomy (NCBI): domain Eukaryota; kingdom Metazoa; phylum Chordata; class Actinopteri; order Holocentriformes; family Holocentridae; genus Neoniphon; species Neoniphon sammara. The sequence goes on from OMKZ01043185.1 coordinate 8,115, forward strand.
TGTGTCCACAAAAGGATTAGGAGAAGATCACAAGATTTTCAGGAGTGGGGTTTGTCAAAGTTCATCGCCCAGGGTTTAGTGTGATCCAGGTGTCGCCATCCAAGATATAATGAAGTGAACCGAGCAGACAGAGGAGGGAGAGAGGAATGAGTCTATTAGTTATGGCTCCAATATCTAATCAGATTGAGTTTTCCAGACCAAAACTTGATATATCTTGTCTGCAATGTATAATTTTGTTTGTAGGATTGTAAGGGTGATATTTGGACTAATTTCAAATTACAGTAAATAAAAGACATTTTTAATAATCTTTGCCTTTTCAGCAAGATAAGTTCCACAAAACGGGTTAAGGGTTTGAGTTGGGCCTGTGATAAATGCTATGAATAAGAATTATGCAGCAAGATGTTTTAATATCTAGAATGTAAGGAAAGCAATAATGAGCGCAATTTATTTCTGCGCATACATTACCATGGCTCCATTCTCTGACATCAATGGTGCGCCCATATTTGGAGTTCCATCTGGGGCCACAGCTCCGCCCCTTCCACTCATGCCCATCATTTGAGGGGGACCCTGGTTACCACTGGCCCCTGCAGAGGCTGGTTTATAGCCATCTACACGCAAAACAATGGAGCATGGGTTGGTCACTCACGATCGCTATATCTAATGCACCCAATGCCCCTTAGAAATTGTAGTAAGTGAATGCTAGAACTACTCAGCAATTAATTACCACGTAATAGGTTCAAAATTCTAGTTAACGTTGGCTTTTGGTTAACAGGTTAAAGACAGTCATCCGATGAATGCTATAGCATTTATGGTATGTAATAATGATCATAATACTACTGCTAATAATAGTAATAATAATAATAATGATAATGCCATTACTTTCTAAAATGTACTCTGCTTAACTTGTCTATTGCCAGATGAATTTCATTCAAAGAGCAAATGTGATCCTTACACAACCAAAAACCAACGTTAAGCAAAAATCGTTAATAAATGCTGTACTGTAACAGAAGGCATATTTTACAGATGACATTTTACAGATATAGAAAAGACAAAGACAGTTACGTAATTTTTAGAGTGAGCAGACTTTGAGAGGTTCTCCTACTCACACCTAAGATTTGAGGCAAGTGCCAGCATCCACATCTTTTAACTAGCTAAACCTAGGACTGCACATCACCTTGGTCACAGAGCAGAGTAGTTAGAAAACATACGGATATTCACAAAAATGAACCAAACACAACCCCGATTACAAATCTCTTCCACTATTTTACTGAACTAAAAGACTGAAGAAGCTGTTTTTATCAACATTTCAATTAATATAATCAAGTTTTACTTTCTAAGGATGTAGAATATTGAAAGAATATAGGAATGAATGAATGATTTACTTCCATGTCCTGCCTCAGCTGATGTCTAGCCCTCATAGACACCAATCCATGGAGGCTTCAGGACCCCCAGTGTTCAAAGTAGCAAAAAAGAACGCCTCCTGCTTATGTAGCTAGCCAGCATGTCCACAAAGCATCCCATTCACATTTTCTATCAAGTTATCACGACTGACAGGAGGTAGATGACGACATGACGACAGATTCAAACTGATAAAAGCCAGAGGTGATTCTGATTTAGCCAACAGGCAACAGAAGCCAAAATAATCTTGACATACCAGAATTTTCTGTACAAGAATCCCAGCTGCTTGTCATAACAGAAGATAGTGCAGCAAAACCAACAGCATAGCTATAATATATCAACGTTACAGCCAAGCAGAATGTAAACAAAACACGCTTTCCAGTCAGCATGACAGCATGTAACGTGACAAACTGACGTCAACTCTGAAATTACGAAAGTGTGATCTGTATGTCATTTCATTCAGTACTGCTTTTGAAGTAGTATTTTTATAGAGGAGTTTTAACATTAGAGTATATGGCACTGGGTTTAATCCCCCTCATGACATCAGTTAACCAAACATGGCACCGAGGTGAAAGAGGTGAACTGTCCTGTTCATACCTTCCCATTCACAGTCATGTTTCTGTTTGTGCTTGGTGTATCTTTTTGCCGATTGGCGTGAAAATGTAATCAAATCAACTCCTTGGCGGAGATTATTAAGTTCATCGCAGAAAATTTGAGCAACGTGCATACAGAGCACACAGCGCTGAGTAGCACCAGCACCACTCTTCATACTGCATTCCTGCCAAAGCTTGAGGTCAGAATTTTCCAATTTTACAACTTCAAACCTCCAAGTCGGGGTACATGTATTTGCCGCAAATTTACAAGGAGAACTACGACTCTGAGTGTCCTAGTAGGTGGTTGGAGAATATCGACTTCTAAGTTGTCTGGAGCATTTTTTGGTTGGAAGCTGTAAATTTCAACAGGGAAACTGAAAATCCGACCATGTCTTTGAATGAAATACAGCGTGACAGCAACAGCAGTAAGCACTGATCTCTATTAAAAAAGAAGACAGTGACATAGACATTTTTTATACCTGTATCAGTGTAAGCAAGCCGGTTTTGTCATTTTTGGAGGTAGGCTAACAACTTTTTTCCAGCTAAGACATGATACCGTCAAATTTGGTCATATGAACTTGAAATTTGGTCAGATTACAGTCGCGGATCCCTTGAAAAAACTGCCAAACACTTGATGCTGACCATCACTAAGGAGCAGCAAAAGGTAACTGCTTTAAAACTGAACTTTAGTACCAAAAAAACAGGACAATCAATGTGACAACCAATCATATTAAGTAAACAAGACGGACAGCACGTCATTTTTACCAACATGGTTGGTCTGTGATGCTCTATACCAAAGAATACCACAGGAATGATGGAGACAAAAGATCTCACCTTGTCTAATTTTCTCCATGTGGAAGGCCTTGTTTCAGTCTTATGTTGGGATTTGTCATATCATGGAGGAAATTTCTTGCCAACATTCATACCAAACACAGAATTTCATTAAGGGAAGTATTGTGAATCTATAGCATCTGATCGTCTCAATGGGGATGGGATGATCTTCTCAGCTACAACCGCACTTTGTGATTTTGGCTGACAGGTATACTTCCATATACAAGTCTTCTCTGTTGAAAGTTCAAAAAGCAGGGTGAAAACTGTTGGTGAGAGACACTGTTGGTGTCTCTCAGAATGATTATGGACAACTACAGAGAAGAGAACCCCTTTACAAACACGCTGCATTCAGTTGTGGGCAGACAGTGGCACAGTAACACACTTCTTCATTCAGATATGTGGGTCATTGGTCCTTCTTTACCATATATGCATAATACGGCCCTACCACCCACTTCACTTGTTTGCAAATGCCGGTGAGTGACTCATAAAACCATATCACTGTGCTGAAAGTTTCATCCCCTTCTGTAAGGCAGCAAATTTCCCTGTGTGAAATGAATTGTCTTTTCTAAAATTTCCGCACACAATATTGGTCACATGTGCAAGTCATCAATACATTAGGTAATTAAGACGTCTAAAGGTCCACTCAGTTAATGACTCATTATTAAAGGCTCGCTTTGATTCCCTTGAATGGGGCATCATGGCCACCAATGACTGTAGTTCTAAAGGGGCTGATATACTTCAAAACGGGTGCGCAAGCGGACAGCTGCGGACGAACTCGCGGATGCGCACGCAGCTCTGTTATACTAGAATTTGGATGTTGCGAGGGGACATGCTCCACCAGAAGGGTGTCCCAGGACCACAATGAAACACAAAGCCCTTGATGTCCTTAGGTTTCCTTTCATCCATGCACAGAACTCCTTATTTTTTTAAGAGTCCTGTTAAATTAAGGGATCACGTTTCTGAGTGAGTGTTTAATACAGTTTGAGTGGCTTTCACAAATCCACCTTGCAGATACTTTCACTATTACCTGCATGCCTCCACATCTCTTCCTACTGCCTGGGCAATTTCTCTCCACAAATTTGCACACATCTGATTGTCTCTATTCTTCAGAGATGAAATGTGGGAACAGGCTGACCTCCTAGAGCATGTGCGAGCAAGCGTACAGGAGTGTACAGTCCGTGCAGTCACAAAAATCTGGCTCCACAGCGGACGTCCGCTACCTGTCCACTCGGACATCTGCTGACATCAGCCGGTGATGAAATTTACATCAAGCGGACCCTCACGGACATGCGGACACGCAAAGTATAACAGCCGCCTAAGAGTAGATGAGGAAGGAGTTTCAAGAATCACTGTTCCTGGGGTTGTGAATCGATTCAGAAACGATTCTCAATTCACTGAAGTACCGATGGGATGGAATGGCATACCAGGGCTCCATTGTGCTGACCATGCAACGGAGTAAATCAGTTTCAACAAGGTTGTAGGGTGGAAGATCTTTAGCTATGAAGTAGATAATTAACAAGAGTTACTTTCATCGCCCTATGAGTTTGCTGGAAGTGGAGTGAAGTGATGCGCTTATGTTTCTGAGCTGGTCCGATTGCTGGAGGAGTCCTCATGTTGGTTGTGTTTGCAAAGAATTTCACCTTCATCATACACTACATAACATGTCAAGTTCCTTCTTCCCTGGATAACTATAAAACAAAAACAGCAAGTGTGAACAAAAACAAAAGGTTCTTAAAAATACAGCGTCTTTTTTGGGGGGAAATTTACAGAATGTACACAGTACAAATGGACAATTTAAAAATCAATTACTGCTTTTTATGAATCAATTCAGAATCGGAGCAGATGAGAATCACAATGTATTCATGAATCGATTTTTTCTTGCAGCCCTATTAGATGATGCTCTCTTGCAAGCAAAGAGTATGGCAAAAAGATGGTACGAATTAATTCTGCCAGATTCTTCTTCATCTGCAACCACTGCCATTTGATTACATATGAACATACACATACGCGTCCTCTTCTGAGTTGGCAGTTGCTCTTTACCAGCAATTTTCTTTTAGTGTCCCCACCAGAAATGCATGAAATTGCAACAGGCCTTCGCATCACTTAACAAATTTTTGGCCACAACGCAATGAACAGCCCTTGCGTCATCCTCTGCGTTTGCGTAAGCTTTCCTTGCGTAGACTATGTAACAGGCCTAAGAAAAGTAACTGCAGCAGACAGAACAGCCATGTTGAAAGGTGTTTTAGGGAATGAACATACTTCAAATACCACGCAAAGGACCACATACTGTCAATAAAAAATCCCCACAAGTCATGTTTTGAAACTTAACTGCCCCGTTCCACCCCTCCCCACCACCACACACACAGAATTATTCACACAGATTTAAACAAACAAGAGACACTATTTCACAGAATGTACAGCAAAGTAAATAAAATACAAATACCAGTATTATTTATAGTGGTGATGTGCAGTCCTTGGTTATAATCTTGGCATGGTGAAGAACCACCATGAACCTCCCGCAGTCAGTCCCAGCTCTAGCATAAGACTATGTCCCTGCCTGGCTCTGGTCCCTAAGCCTTCACCATGCGCTGTAAGCAGATCAGCAATAACTCCGTGGAATACACAATTTCCATTCCCGACAAAAATTTGTCTTCACATCCTCTATGTTCATGTCACCAGACATTGTGCACTTATTCAGAAAAGCTTTACGAGCTATTTTGATATTCATTGTTAAGCCCAAAAGAATTTTGGGCAGCCGGCAGCCAGTGAACCAGATCAGGCCCACACACCTGCTAAATAAAATTTTACAAAAACCTCCATGCTTGTTTGAGATCTGCATACAACTCAGGATGAGAGCTCAGGGGCCAGATATTACTAAAAACACGAGACCCCACCCCAACAGTACAGACCAAGGAGACACTGTCCTGTATATTTTAAGTGTAGCTATATTGTGTAATTGTGTAGTATTGTGCTATAATGTGCAGCATTTATAATCTATCAAGTGTATTTTGCTTTCAATCCCAAGAGAGTCCATTTTATAACAAAAGAGTGTCAAAAGACACAAAAATTATCACTTAGAAAATTCACTATACATTCCAAGTAACTTTACTTGCTGATGCGTCTGGTGGAAATGGTGCTGCTTGGGATGTAAGACAAATTAGAGTGAAAAGTTACATTAAACCTCTCTGTCATTTGATCTGGCTTTGCCAGTAGCGACCCGTCCTTATATGGTCATGCCCCTACCTCCCATATTAATGGCTCCACGAGGGCCCAGCTCACCCATTCTCATTTCCTGTTCCCTCTGGAAGAAGTGAAGAAGATCCTTCAGAACAACACTCTCCTAAACAACAGTTGTTCAGCGGATAGCCGACTGTTCAACATTCACAATCACTATCACACACTCTATAGGGGATAAACTCTCACACAGTACTGATGATGGGTATGTTAGCTACTTCATGGCTCCTGGGAGTGACTCAGACTCTTGATCAGGGATGGAACTTTGGACAGAAGGTTTTGGCAATAAACCAGCATTGGCTGGGCACATTGGCTGACTACTTTAAGTGTACCATCTCACTTTGTCTATAGTGAAACTAGCAAGTAAGCAACATTTGCATCAGCATGCCTGGTCTGTAAATTTACTGGTGACAGGCAAGCTAGGTTTACAACATTACCATCCCTGACTCCAATCAACATGCAAAACTCATTAGTAAATTAAGGTGAATACTAGACTAGATACTGGGCTTGCCCAAAAAAGGGCAAGAAGGCTATTTTGGTAATCCTTGAAATGCTATTAGAGTTTACATCATTCCTTAAATTGGTTTATAGATGCAAACCGTTCATTATATGTATTCTGTCAAAGCAATATGATAATCTCAGTACATACACATGTTGAGTAACACAGGAAAACAGGGAGATATTGTGTTATCTGTGAACTCATTCATACATTTTTTAACACACTCACAATTTTGCACGGTTACAGATACATTTAATTCCAAACAGCACACAAACAGTGCAACATCCAAATGCCATTTCTCTCTCTCTTGCACACACACACACACACACACACACACATATATACAAAATCCTGTAAACAAACAAAGTGTATAAAAGGCAATAATGATTGATTTCATTGACTTGGATTGTGGTTGACTCAGGGCAAAAATGTAACTGAATTATTTTGGATGAAATACACTCGCCTGGACAAGACTTAATCCAAGTCTGTGAAACCAGCTGTACATGTTTTTGATAAAAATGGAAAAAAATAAAACATCACAGACCCTCTTCAGACCTGTCTATCGCTGAGCTTCTTTTATCACTAATGTATATATGGTCACTATCTTGCTCACTAATACAGCTAATGTCTTCTAATCAGGGATGTGTTTTTAAGTAAAAGATACAGTAAAGAGACTGTCAGAACCTAAAGCATAATCTAGATTATGATAAAGTGACAAAATGACCTCATATTTAAGTGTAATTTGCACTGATTCGTGCCTTCAGCAGATTGAACAAATATAATGAGCTATAAATATTTTTCCCACACGTGCCTCATTAGGGGAAGGATTAGATACTAAATATCAGAATAAATACATAATAATACAATGTAACAGTAAACAGAAGATACAAATTGATGTTCAATGCTAAATTGTTTATACTGTTACTGTAACTATTACTTACCTGCTGAATGATAGATATTTTATTCACAACAGCAAACAAACATTTACTCACCCATCTTTACATTGACTGATTTTAATCATTTGACTCCCTTAGTGGCTCATTTACATCAACCACTCAATACTAATAACACTAATAATACTAATAATTATAAGTAACAGAACAAACAGTCAGCCACTGGGGAAAACTTGCACTGTGGGTTCTGTTAATGTCCGCACAGCAAACAGGCAAGACTATGTGGGGGTGGAAGGGGAAGAATTAAATGTGTTTTAATAATAACAACAATAATAATAAAATAAACAAAGTTTATTATGAAACTAAAATAATGGCAGAATTAGCAAGCCAGCAGTTAAATGCAAAAGTATGAAAATTAGTTGTCTTGTAGCTTTATAATCCACCATCAAACCCATGACATTTAAGTGCAATGGGCAACATTAACTTTACATAAAGGTGGCTTGCACATCCCAAGACATTTAATACCTTAACAGAGAGAATATTAGGTAATTAGTAGACCTATGAGAAAGACCTAGAAAGAGTCGGCTGAAGTATGTGGAGAGAAAAGGGAGTAAACTTAAGATTTATTGTATTATACTGGTCTATAAATATATTCAAGCACTGCATGTAGCACTTAATGTTTCTCAAAAGAATTAAGACCACATTTCCCATAAACTCGCTGCTTCCTGTTGCAAATACGATGATGCTACTTGTCCCCCCTGCACGTCATTGGCATTGTTCAGCCTGTGTTTGATTTGAAGAGAAAAAATGATAAGGGGCATTAACAGCCGTTCAAAGCAACAAATACGAATTTTGACCAGGTAAGCTAACAAGAGGTTGAAAATATGCAAGCAAAATAGTATATGTATATTACCTGCTAAGTAACAAAAGTTCATTTTTTGTGCTCTCAAGCAAGATTTCACAGCCACATCGGAGTACCAAAAATAACTTTATCTGGACACATTGGATACGGGAGTGATGGTGGCATGTAAGGGGGCCCGTGCACATGCAGGCATACATGCACACGCGCACACACACGCGCGCACACTCTCACACATTACCACTCTTTGGGAAAGTTTAAGTAAAAGAAAAAAAAATAGTGAAAAGACTAAAAGCTACTTGATCTAACCTTGTACAATCAGCAATTCATGTGCAAAATGCAAAATGCATGGATACCTGACGAAGGTCTATGACCGAAACGTTGTCATTCTATTAAATATTGACTAAGTGAAAGACAGTGTGTGGGTTTTTTACTCTTATGTGCAAAATGCAAGAAATCATTTTTTCTTATAAATTTCGGACTCCTTATCATCAAGTCAATTCCAGTTTACACCCATTGTTTACACCAGACATTAACTAAAGAATCCATAAGAGCATTCTAAAATTCAATCACAAGGTTTTAGAGGCAATGCAGAGATGTCATCAGAATTAAACCAACTAACAGCTCAAATTCAAGTATTCAAATGTAGGACTAGAATTTCTTGTCAGTGTCCTTTACTATTACCTCTGTGTACCAGAGTGTTCTCAGCACAACACTCAGTGTCTGTCTGATGCATCCAATAATATAAAGTAGCAAGTGATTAAATTACAACAAAAGAAAACCCTTCATCTGTTTGAATTGTGAAAGCAGTGTGTACACACAACATACAAATATCAACTCTAGGTCCGAGGTGCATGCATTTGTCCCTCTCTAAGTTCAAGTAATGTGCATGCAAAATGCAGACTCCAGCAGGACTTCTCAACTCAAGAAAGAATACAGGAGAGAAGTTATTACATATAAATCAACAACATATAATAACACCAACATCTAGTGGCATGCAAACTGGGGATTAGAGACTAAGAAATGATTGAGAATTCAAAATCTCTTATTTCTGACAACATCAATCCCTACAGATTGCATATAGTGTCTTATGTAGGGCTTTAAAGCAGATTGAGCAAGTACAGTACAGTAAATTTGTATAATTAGTTTAACCTATTGAACTTATTTTAACACCCCGTTGACAGATTTTATCTGCCTCTGATGCTTTATACACATAAGTGTGTTTCCCCCAACAAGCAGGGGGTGGCTTCTCCCTGCCTGCCCATGAAAAGCTTCCTCCCCAAGGCAACTGTGGCTGCAGCAGCCGCTGCTCACTTCCCCGCAGCAGCACTGCGGCTTGAGTTACCACTGGTACGTTGTTTGTTAAACAGAGCACACAAGGTATTCAAGGTACCTACTTTTATTCTTTCCAAATCCTGGCAAGGCATGCAAATTGCATAGTTTGCATAGTCTGGCAATTGTTTGACGCTGATGGCTGTAGCTTTCTGATAGTTACGGAGCTGTCAAGTCAACGATTGATCAGTGCTTGACCAATCAACATTGACAGGCCTGCTAGCTCCTCCTAATATCCCTTTTCAACTGTAAGAACTTAGCAAGGTGGATGAAGCACAATAGAATGAAGTAAACAAGGGTTCGGATTGTCTATCGGTCAAAGTTTACCCTACAGCGATACATTAAAATAAGCCCAGATCAGCCGCTACCGCTACTAAGGATCAGGAGGATTTTTCACAGGAAAAACCTACAGACACCAGGTGTTCAGAAGAAAACGTTTTCATGAACTGGCTATGAGTGAAATCACTATATTAATATATCAAAGTAAAAGAGAGGTAAAGGGATATTTATTTATGTGAAAAGGTCATAAATTACTGCTAAATTATTCTAATAGTAGTTCTTTTAGCTTTTTTAAGTATTTATCCCTCTTTCTAACTGTATGTTGAGCAACTGGTACTGCAACAAACCATTTTCCCTGCAGGGATCAATGAAGTTTTCTGAATAAATTACAGTCTCAGACATAATTGGGTAAAAAGTTAAAGAAGTCTCCCACTGGTAGCTGACTGTGGTTGCTCTAGGGTTGTTGCAGTAGGAAGGCCTCCCAATCTATGGGGGGTGCAGGGGTGTGGCCATTGGCTTCAATTGTATGATCATGTTGCCTTGGTTTACCACTTCCTTCAAGAGAAAGATCTAATCTAGCATAAATTAAACTGGGCTAAGATAATCATATTAGTACCATCTGAAGCAAGCTTGTAGTGACAAGACAGCAAGTCAGCATATCTACAGAGCTCTTCACATTACGTTTAGCCCGGCGCTAAAAGCAGGTTTAGAATCTTCTAAGAAACCTTTAGCAATAGAAATATTTTCAAACCCTCTCAAGCAGATTAACCCCAAGTTTAGCCCAGGACTAGCCAGCCGTGGTCAACATCAAGGTTAGCTGCGACTTTCTGGGGATATTATCATAAGTACTGGGCTACGGTATGCTAACTTGAAATGTGGCCAAAATCAATCCTTAGAATGAAGTCTGCAGTACACATCACTTGTTGCCAAATGAAATAAGTTTGTTTTGGCACTGGTTGCTACAGACTTGGTAGTGACAAGTCAAGTATGGATCGCTTAGCTCTGGGCTAAATTTTATCTGTGTGCAACGAGGCAAAGTCAACCCCATGTCTTTCCTGAGCTTAGACTGTGTAAAGTCAAAGGGAAGTGTGACATCACTGACAGCATTTGAGTATGAATTTGCATGCACATCACACTGTTGCTTTGCCAGTCACAAGTAAAACTGAATGCAACAACACTGGCAGTTAAAGGCTATGAAGAGTTGGACAATAAAACCGTACAATAAATAAATAAATAAATTTAATAAAATCAAACTCTGGAAACAAACTTTCTAACATTTTTGTGCACATTAGTATAGTATAGGGGATGATGTTACAATTATCAAGCCAATTAACCACTTTTCAAAAATTGCCTTGACAACCGCATCCACGCGCACAAAAATAAATAAATAAATAAAATAACACAATAAAACAATATATGAAATACCAAAATATTGTGGTAACTTCCTCAAACAATATAATTCTTAACATAGGTTACAGCTAACAATAACCAGCAAAAAAAAAGTCTATAAAATGATTTAGAGTTGATATAGAAGGAAAATCTGAAGAAAAACTCATATTTATGATATGAACAATGATTTGTGCTTTAAGAAAAGTTCACAGGTTTTGTATATTGCCTTTTGACTTCTGGTCTGTGTTTCATGTTAGGTTTATATATCAAGTAGGAAACGTAACAATGAGTTCTATTCAGACAGGTAACAGTAATATTACAGCTACTGTATATTACAAATACAAATTGTTTCTAAGATTATAATTTAATATTTTGCTAGGACTGAATTAAGGGTGTACAATTCTGAATTAAAGGGAATCACATTTTTTTTCCTTAGAACTGAGACCAGGATCATCACCCACAATTATTAGACAACGATTCTGTAACAACTATAACATTCATTTGCACAATGTGCAATATGTTTATATCAAATATAAAGAAACTTTATGACATTAGCATGTGTATATATATATTTGAAGGACTTGATGTTTTTTTATACATATTAATCGAATAGTTGGTAGCTAGTATTCTTGAAAAGTTTGACTGATCAACAAAGAATAAGTTCAAAAATTGATGCTTGAAGAAGAGTGCACACTTGAAATGTGTTAAAAGTGGTCTGCATGTATGTCTAGCCTTTGTGTCAAAAAGCCTGTGAAATGCTGAGAAGAGTGCAGAATTCAGGTTTTTGCATTATACAGTGGCTTCCCTGTCATATTGGGAACCCTTTTATATACTTCTTTGGATGCTGCTTCCAAACAGAGAACAAGAACTTCTGCTGTACCACAAACCTGTTGTAGCTGCAAAATATTCTACATATTTCAAGTCATTTCAATTATTCCTCGTCATTTGCAACACGGAGCGGTTGGAAATTTGTGTCCTGTAGTAAAGGACGGTTGTGCTGAAGTTTTGTTAGACTGAATAGCTTCTTTGTATTGTATTTTGTGGTGTTGTTACAAGTGATTACATAAATTTGTGGTACTGCCCGCCTGCCAACACATTCTTTTGTACATGGCCATCTTCCTTAAAACCGAAAAGGTCAGTCACAGTTAAAGATGAGCCCTGTTTCAGTAAGACGATGGTCTGATTGCCTGGTTTTGGTTGGGCAAACTTGCTTCTTCTTGCTGGCTAACAGGGATTTGACTGTTCATCTGGTTGTGTTTGATTTAAACCTTCCCAGCTTCAACTAGCCTACACCTTCAATCACTGCTTTCACTCCAAAAACTGCCTTCACTACATTTTAAATGCGTAATATAAGGCCAACGTTTATGTCTGGTCTGTTTTGCTTTTACAAATTGCATGCTTGCATATTTGTGGCACGCTGTCACTGGTCACAGCAAATAGGGGGCGCTAGGTTGTGTGCATTGCCTTTAGAATTAAGTCTGCTTTGGGAAATAAATCCAGGTCACAGTCTTAATACAATTTATCCTGCAGCCCTAGACTGAATTGAATATAATTCTCTGTGGTGAAATTTGACATATGGTTGTTAGACTATTTCAAATATTTACAGTTAAAGTGATATGGAAGTTAAGTGAAAATACCTGCCTGAATATGTTCTTGAGCTCTATATAATTCTATATTCTGCCACTAAGGTTCACTGGTGGCACCGGCTGCAGAATGCACATCTTCTGTTTTTCGCCTCTTCATTCATGTGTATTGCATTCACAAAATGACTCTCAAAAACATAGTTCTAACTAAAATGTGAACAAGTTACAAACATGATTCAAAGAGAATCAAACAAGGAAGCCGTGATCTAATTGGTTTTCAGCGCTCACTGCTGAATTTTCGTGATATCTCCGTTTGAATGAGAAAATAGATCCGGATCACTGGATCTACTTTCTCAATCAAACAGTGATATTATGAAAAGTCAGCGGTCAGTGTTGACAACCAATTAAACCACGGCTTCCATCCTTCCTTTGCAAGGCAGCATGGCAACTGAGTAAAGTGGCTGCCCTGAAATTTTCAATGCAGAAAAGATGTCATAAAGATGAGACATTTTCTGGCTGCAGCAACAAACAATTCGTTCTACAAATGATGTATTAAGTCCAAGGCAAACTGTGCCTGTCGTACCACAGGCTAAAAACCCCATTTCCCCATGAACCGAAACATGAATGAAAATTCTACATCGAGAAAAATAAATAAAATATATATATCAGACTATCAAGTGAATGTGGTTTGGTAACACGCAGACGATACTGCTACGTGCTCTCTATGCAAAACAAGCCACAGGCAGGGCCCATTTGGCTCCTAGTACATCGAAGTAAACGTATCCGTACTTGTTGAGGCAATGTGCTTAAAGTGATTTGTATGTGTGAATTATAAAATTGTGTGAGCCATGACAGCCACAGTAGAGGAAAGATATTCCTATGTCATAACAAAATACTATCCCACCACACTCTGTTGACCGTTATGTGGTTTACTGATTATTCATTGTAGATGCGTGTTGTAATCTTGTTCAATGTTACACAAGAAGCACCTTTTAATTGTGAGTGTAACTCAACAGCTTTTTTTTGTGTGTGTGTGTGTGCCAGTGTATGTATTTCACCAGTACTCACGCTGTCCATATAGTTTGGTTTGAAGCCATCGGGCGGGCGCCTCATGTCATCCTGCTCTCTGTGTCTCATCATCTCCTCCTCTCTCCTCCGCCTCTCCTCCTCATGCCTACAGAGATGCAGGAAGGGGACATGAGAAAATTAAAATAACTGAAAAATCTGGGAGATATAAGCCCCAAGATACACGCCCTGTATCTTGAAGGCAGAATCTAGTCACCACTCCAAATGTTACACATGATGATGCAGTCATGGGCCAAACAGTAATAAGACAGATTACATTTTAGCTTTCCTGGTTTCAGAGTCTCAGTTTTATCTGCTTAAGAGAATGATTAGCAGTCCTGGGGCTGAAACTTGCTAATGCTTGTCCATGCTTACATCATCAGGTGTAGGTTTTAGGGGTGGGAGAGTAGAGGCTGAGCAGAGCCACCGTATGCCGAGTGGTCCTTTCAGCATGAAAACAGAGCAGAAGGCAATCACATCCATTGGTTCTGCTAGAAATCCAGTGTTCATTGTTAATCTGGTATAATAACAATTACACCTGAATTGTAATAGTTTGATAAAATGAGTGTGAATTAAAAGTAATTTAACTTTTGTGTTCTTCAGTAGTTATAATAAAACTCAATGAGGGGAGGAATAGTTCACCCGGCACACATGGCACAGCTGCAACACAATCACTTTGGGGGCAAAACTCAGTCTCAAGCCAGCAGTAGACCAACAGTTGTGGTGCTTTCTCATTATGTTATAATGGCTTAACCAGGAGGAGGGAACAAACCTCATCTCTATCTGCTTCCGTTTCTGCAGCTCCTGATTGCGAAGCTCCTCCAGTCTCCTCAGCTCCTCCTGACGTCTCATCAGATCTGGGAGAAGAGAGGAGGACAATGAAGACAGAAGAACGCACAGGGAGCCAGTCAGGAAGACCAAAAGTTTTCATGCACTGCGATTACTGTGTGAGTCGCCTAACTTTGGGCTAGCTGAGGAAAATTTCGAGGAGTTATTTTAAATCAGCTGGGGAAAAGCATTTACTGGAATTAGATTTACTACAACTGGATTTTCAAAGCTAAGGAATGCCTTCATTAGGACAGTGTTATGCTAGTCCTGGCCAAAACTTGTGTTGTGACTATAAAAGCAGTTAACTGGAATAAAAGAGATGCGGGTGTTACATTGGTGGCAATGACAAAGCCAGGCCAGCTGTGCTGAGCTTCCACCTGAACCTGTTTCTGAGCCAGGAGAACTCTGTGGACGTGCTGGAATGCACTAACCTGGCATTGAGACCTGATGTTCTAGTAAATGTAGTTCTCAAAAAACATTTTAATGTTGAAAAGCATCAAAAGCATGATTCTGAATCATATGACTATAAGCCATTGTACCTTTGACACAGGCTGCAGTCAGCACTCTCAACTGCTGCTGGTATGTAAATGCATTGAACTGGAGCCAGCTGACACTTCTAGTTAGCTAATGTTTGCCCCATAAGCTTAGAGTGAGAAGTTTTAGCCTCCATTGAGGCTAGTTCCTGAGCAAAAGTGAGATACTGAGTTTAAATGATATATTAAATGTAAATAAAAATGCTGCCTAAGTGTTAGGTTATGCTCACAGACACACTGAGCTGAAAACTGAATGAAACCGCTGTTAAACAAGAGACAGGCAGTCATGTCCATTATTTGAATAAAGACAGTAACCAGTTCAAACAGTATGCCACCCCCCACATCCACACACACACACACACACAGACTGAAAGTAAACTGCCAACCGGTGTGGAACACTGAAAGCCCCAGGTGTGCCTCTACCTTGTCTCATTAACATGAGCTGATGTTCATGTTTGGCCGCCTCCATCTCAGCCTCGAGCTTCTCCTTGGCCTCTCTGATGTTCCTGTCCACTTGCTCTCTTTGCTGCTTCTCCATCTCATCCAGAGCTTTCCAACGAGATGAATACTCAAACTCAAAGGTCCCTGGCTGTGCAAAACGTGGCAGCTGCTCTCGCTCCCTGAAAAACACAAACAAACCCCACAAAAACACAGGATATATACGTATTCGAGTGTAATAACTGATATTATAACATGTCTATAAATTGGCATTTTACTTACTTGTGGTACTGTGGAGTTTTCGGCAACAATTTCTCAGGCAGTCCATCCTCATCATCAAGCTGCTCTGTGGGCTCCACAATGGCTGGACGAGGGGTGCTGGGTAAGGGAAGACGCTCTAAGTTACAGACAACCCTATTATGAATGAATACTGTAGCACTGTTAGATCAATATGTAAATCTATGAAGCACAAATTCTACAAAGTGACATCTATGATAACAATAAAAAAGTTTGCATCGTTATTTGGCCGAATGTATTGTCATAACTGAATCTAGTTTCTATTATAGTGGGTGATGAACAGAAGATTACAAAACGTAACACACACACAGTCACTGAACACCAGCATGTTGTGCACGTTCATTCTACCTGCCACCCACCCATGCAGCCCCCCAACCTTACGTGGTAAGTAGCAGCGCCCCCTCGGCACAGCGGTCCAGGGCTTTGCGTGCAGCTGGTTTGTTTGCAAACTCCACAAAGCCTCTTCCTGTGGGACGGCCACGGTCGTCCACCACAACAACAGCTCGTTCTACCGGCCCAAACTGAGAAAATGCCTGGAAAGTGAAGGTAGTTCATAGACTGATCACAGAGCTCAGTTTTTCGCATAGAAGCACAAGTAAAAAGTAAAAATGGGCAGTAGCATGTTTATTATGAAATTCAGAAGACAGAAAATGACAGAGTTAAATGGGGAAAAAAACAAAATGGAAACCAAAACAGACAGTATCAGGACATGATTTTTAAGTCCTTGTCCACTCTACCTCTTCTAGCAGCTCATTTGTGACCACCGGTGACAGGTTGCGCACTGTGAGTGCAGCAGCATGCGTAGCAAAGCGGACTCTGATTGGTCGGTTCTTCAAAACGGTCCCATCCAGCTCAGCCTTGGCAATCTCTGCCAGGGTACGTGTTTCCTGGGAGAAAAAAACAGAGGAGGCAGTCAATACTTGGCATGGACAGGAACAAAAAACTGCCCTGAGAATCAGATCCAAGTCAGCCCACCACAACTGACACTTAACAAAGTAAAGCTGGTACAGGGAGAAAAACAGACTCATGAGATGTGATGGATATTCAAACCTGTATGGAGCTCACCAGCCTGCCGCAGCAATACTAAACACCATGGGACTCGTTTACACATTTATACTCACTCAAGCCTTAGTATGTGTCAATACTAAGTCCCAATCCGGCCATATGTATTACTCACACTATGAATGCACAGAAATGAATAAAGCCAACCCAGCATATGCAGATTCAGCTTATAAGACAGTTGCTGTGCTTTTAAAATATTGAATTT
Organism: Neoniphon sammara; assembly: GCA_900302535.1. Taxonomy (NCBI): domain Eukaryota; kingdom Metazoa; phylum Chordata; class Actinopteri; order Holocentriformes; family Holocentridae; genus Neoniphon; species Neoniphon sammara. The sequence continues at coordinate 25,433 of OMKZ01043185.1, forward strand.
TCCTTGTGTCATGAGATTCTGCTCTATCGCCTCCAGAAACGCTTGTGTTGCCAACATTGTAGGCAGCTGTTGAGCTGCTTTCACTTTGCAACATGAAATAATTCCACGCTGCCGATATTTCAACACCATGCTTTTCTCAATCATGGTTTTATGCTGCCACAAATAGTGGAAAATGATGACTTCCAGAACTATGTCTTACAACAGTTAACATAAATTGGGTGGAAGAGGGAAATTAAACTGTTCAGAATTTGATCTGGCTTTTGTAGCCAATCCCAAACTCTAAATCAACTGGATTGAGCATCAATCCTAATCTTTGCTTCTAGCTCAGGACATCTGTAACTGCAGGCACACAGGTCAACCAGCTTGTTGGGAAAACTGCTACAACCGTGGGCCAATCTGCCCTGCTGTTTCCTCATCAACTTTTATTATCCTTGCTTCCACGATGCAGTGTGATGCATGCTGAATGTCACACCCACAGGATGACTGAAGGTGATTCCTTATTAGATAAAAGTGGCAGCACCAGAAGCAAAATCAGTGTGGTCACCTGGACAAAAAGGCTGGTTTGCGGCTAAAACAAAGTGCTGCACTGACATCAATCCCAGCAGGGTGTTCAGGCTAGTTGAAGGTTTCATACCATTTTGTCCGCTGTGCACCCCAAATGGGTCCATGGTGTCACACAATGTCACACTTAATTGGCTGCATTTTTACATATGTCCCATGGACCCAATTAAACAGCCAAAGATGTCGTACCTGGACATTTACTCTTTCCTGAACGAATACTCTTAGCTGATTTCCGTTTCTGACACTTCAAACTTTTTGTTTAATCTGCATTACAAGACAGCTGAAAATAAGTGTAAAGAAATATTACTACAAGACTTTCCAAAGCTGTCCAACAAGGGCACTTCCCAGTCGGGCTAGTTCTTCATACAGTGGAGAAGGAAACAAAAGTTAGTCCCTGAACTTCACAGGTTCTGGCAACTCCCAGGTTAGTAGTAAAAAAGGGCCATACGTGGCTGCTCTTGAGTAAATGCTTGCAACCTCACCAGAAAGTTGGTCACACTCCCCTCATTCTATCATGCAAAAATGATTTCCATTCACTCAGAAGAGTACATGCATGTACGAAATAACTGCTCCATCGTTTCTTGCTCCAAGATAGAGAAGCTACACTTTACATTTAGATTGGAAGAGTATTTTATGGCAACATAAATTGTGCCACACTTCTTTCACTTAAATTGCAACTGAACACTTACATGAATTGACCCCAGCATGTTGTCATTTATACAAAATATATTCCTCCAAATAAAACTGTATTGTCACGCATTTCACAGGTGCAGTTGGGATGTAAACTGTGTGAGAGGTAAAATAAAAATAAAGTAACTTTAAAACACATGCAATTCGACAGTCTACATTGGCAACTACGGCGTAACTATAAGGACACTTTGCCGCAGAGCCATAAACAAGCCTGTAATTTATTTAATCTATTGTTTCTGAACCGAGTCACCCTTCATTGTACACACAATCAATTAAGCATTGGTGATTTTAATACAATCTAAAATGTTAGCATCTATTCGTCTATTCCGCCTACTACGACCCTTCCTAAACAAGTAACGTTAAATACAGTGGGTAGTGGCAACGAAGAGCCCTTGTTGTTGTAAAGGCTGAGATTTGATTGATTTAGGAAGGGATATTTCGTGTAGAATTAACTGGGAGACCATAAAGAACGGGGCATTATCAATTAACAGGTCAACACTGGACAGCTAGATCTTTGAATGGAGCCTCACATTGTCTCCATAAATAATGTGGATGCATACAGTCTATGATGCATACTCAAGAGTACCGACACTTGCTAACAACGTAGTTGAGTGTATTAATGCCTAGACGTTTCATACTCAGCTCATTAAGCAACAACACAAAAAAACACATTATTCATTTCACTGTGGCACAATTTCAGCGACTTTAACGTTAGCAAAACTTAAACTTAACTAACCAGACGAATGAAGCCGAATCCGCGCTCGCGGTTGATGAAAAGCTCGTTGGTCTTCCCGTATTTGGCGAACATCTTTTTGAAATCCTCGTCCGTAATGTCGGACGGGAGATTGCCGACGAAGAGGCGACAGCGCTGGGTGAAAGATTTCTCCCCCGGCTTCCGAAAACTCGTGAGGTCCAGGGTCATCTCCGAGTGGGCTTCCCCGCTTCCATCCCCGGCTCCTTCTGCCGGGCTGGCCGCGGTAGCTTGCTGCGGAGGAGGCGTTGGGCCTTCTTTGTTTGACCCTTTCTGTTCAGCCGCCGGAGAGTCGGTGCCGTGTTTCCCCGGCTGAGGAGAACTGTTGCTACGCATGTTCGCCTGCTGCACATTACGGCTGGCCATGCTCAGATAAAGTAGTTGTACAACGTTATCTGTTTATGCACTATTAACAAATTATGCGGAGGACGTGGGTGTTGTATCGGTAGTAACCCTATGGTAGTAACTGTGCAAGCGTTAGCTACCAAGCTACCAAGATGGCGGCGGCGGCTGCGCGCGCAAGTTCATAAATAAGCCGTAACAGGAAGTCGTATTTTTGCATAATAGATAGATAGATAGATAGATAGATAGATAGATAGATAGATAGATAGATAGATAGATATAGATTAGCATCTCTGTTTACATTAATGGTTATGAACAGCAGTCACCAGCTAGATGTTGATACATTTTCTGATAAGTTAGTCTACTCCTCCAGCCATAATGCCAGGCAACAAATCACCATTCAGAGTTAATTTCTATTCATAAAACATTATATGACCTGTAAAATTGTGGCTGGTGAATCCGCCAACAGATGCTGCTAACTATCAGTGGGCAAACATTAGTTTCCTGGTTATGTGATGAGGTCAAAGATAATTTTCCAGCGGTGGATGGATAATAAAGTTGTGATAAAGTTGTATTCCGGCATAATTCATGCGCAGCCAGGCATGTTAATTGTGTATGCTGTTGATGTCAAATCAAGAAATTCAGTATCACTTTCAGCTCATTTTTTGACAGAACAGATTTTTAGGTGTATTCTTCTATGTGAAATTATAAAAAGTATACTTAATTTTCTTGACTGTTACATCAATAACATCCAAAGACAATGGACATGTTTTTGCATCTTTAATTTCAGTGCATAAATTCCAATCTTGCTATACTCTACATGGCTTTTGGATGAAGTACTTTTGACAAGCAACCTATTGTATTTATATTAATATACATACAAAAAAAGTAAAATCATAGTCATTTATAGTTGAACTAATCACATTAATTTAGTCATTTTTACTTGATTTAAGTTACATTTAGTTACTTTTCAGAACATTTGTTACTTTTAGTTACTTTCTGTTACATTATGTAACATTTTGACATATATTTAATTACTTTTAGTTGCATACAGTAACTTTTAGTTATATTTTGTTATTTGTAGTTTATTTTAATTACTCAGTTACATTTCGTTAGTTTTGGCTAAATTTAATTACACTTAGCACTTGAGTGAATGTTTTTAGTTACTCTCCACCTCTAAAACAAATCCTGTTTGACATTTACAGTGTATCTTGATATGATGTGAGATGACTGCATATTGGATTATAGTTTTATTTTCATTCAGTCACTTTTAGTTACACTTAGTTCTCTGTATTGAAGTTGCTTTCAGGAGCTTTTATCCTTACTTAGTTATATTTAGTTACTTTTACTGTATTTGCTATATTTATATTCACTTAATTTTAGTAGCATTTGGGCACTCTTATTTACATTCTGTGATTATCTATTTATATTTTCTTTCTTTGTATTTATTAGTTAAATTTACTTTAAGTTGCATTGTTACTTTAACTTACAAATAGTTACTTTTACTAACATTTAGTTTTTCATTGTCCGATCTACTTACCTTTACTAACATTTACTTTTAGTCACATTTAAGTGCTTTTAGTTAAATTATGTTGCTTTTCTTGCTTTACATTTGGTTCATTTAAGTTACTTTTACTTACTTTCAGTTAGACTACTCTTAGGTTCCTTTTAGTTAATTTTACTACTTTTAGTTGACCTACTTTCAGTTACATTTAGTTCCTTTAAGTTGCCTTGCTTTCAGTTATATTTAGTTACATTTAGTTTCTTTTAATAACTTTCAGTTAGCCTGTTTTCAGTGACATTTAGTTAAATTTAAGTATGTTTAGCAGATTTCTTACACTTAATTAGAATGCAATATTCAACTAATTCTACTACTTCTGCTACTTACCATTGTTCCCTCATCTATTTCTACTAAAACTATTGCCACTACCACTATTACTACTTAATAAGCCACCAAGTAGAACATTTCAACCACCTAGTATATCCTATAAACCACATAGTGCACCCCAGTAACAACTAAGAAACACCCTACCAGCTATGTAGTACACCCCAGCAAGAACCTAGAAAATACCTGAGCAACCACCTGGTACACCCATGTAACCACTAAAAAATACCCTAACAACCACATAGTACACACTAGCAAGCACCCAGAAACACCCAATTAAACTAACTCATCCTCACCTGTCTTCCTCTTCCTCTGACTTGGTAGCCTCTCAGGGTCCATCATCTCCCTTGTGGCTGTGGAGAAGCTGCAAAGGACCGACAGCATCATTGTGCCCTCTGGGGAGCCAACACAGTCAACTCATATGGGACAACCTAGACATAAACGTGTCTAGATTCACATCAGAAGTCCACAGAGCTCTTAAATTTGGTATACTTGCAGTTGTGATGTACACCTACACACAAAATGAAGGAGATGTGAATAGGTTTTTCCTCCGTCTGTAGATCTGGTAGCAAGCGTTACCCACCAACTTGGCCTTCTTATGCCTATACAGTGCGAGAAGAACCCGGTCCTGGTACCTTTTAGATCACTGTGAAATTTTGTGGTTTTGTCCAGGTTGCCCAAGGGTAAGTCCGGGATTTTGGAGGTGGAGGTGGCAGAGCAGATTTGGGTCACTTCATCATTACTGACAAGAAGAAGTTAAGTGGTTTCAAACTGTGAAGGAGGCGCCATGATGACTGGATGAGTTGGGATGTTTGACATTAAAATTATCATCAAGTTGCTACTGTCCTGTACAGGTGGGAGTTTTGTCACAGGGCCATACTTAGGTGGCCTAAGATGCCCCCTGCAGGAGGGGGCGCCAGAGAGGAGGCAGAGAATGGGGCACAAAGTTATTATCTTACCAACGTGCTTGGCTGGCCTTGAATGCAACCTGAGGTGATGGATAAAGTTAGCGTCAGAACAGCATCTTTATTAATGGGTGTGACAGAAAATGTTTTGTGAAGGTGCCTTTGTGGCTGTTTTTTTTGTCACACCATGTTGAGTGAAGGTAAGTTAAAGGACAATACCAATGTTGTAGCCCATTTAGTACAGATCATACTCTACACTGCTACCAAGTGTGTTCCAAAGAAGACCATGCTCTTTTAGGTGTTTGCATGTGTTTTCCTACTTCCAGGCAGCCATTAGTTTAGGATGATAAGTTGTCTGTTGCTGAAATTTTTGGGCAGCAAAGCAGCTCACTGGTTAGTACTCTTGCCTCACAGCAACAAGGTCCTCGGTTGGATCTCAGCCCTGGTCCTTTCTGTGTGGAGGTTGCATGTTCTCCCCATGTTTGGGTGGGTTTCCTCTGGGTGCTCCGGTTTCCTCCCACAGTCTGAAGACATGCAGCCCAGATGAATTGATCACTGTATTGTGTTTGTCTTTGTATTTGCCCTATGATGAATGATGGAACATATCACATTGTATCATATCATTATGTAAAATATAAAGAGGCCAGTGCAAAAGACATTTACTGAGTAACTGTATCTTTCTCATTTTACTCACATAAGCTCCAGGTAACAACATAGCTAACAATCTGTAACATCACTGATGTAAAAGTGGGCTCTGCTCCAATCCCACGCCTTTTGCTGCATGTAATCCCCTTTCCTGTCTAGCTTTACTGTTGCTTTTGAATAAAGCAAAATATAATAATAATAAAAATAATAATCTTTAAAAATACGTTTCCTTAGACTTTTGTGTTATTTGGTATTTTATAAATCTCATCATTACAATCTAATAAACCATCATACTGTATATTTTCTGTAATTGGATGCTGCAAACAAACACTGTGGTTTCTAGTGAATGAAATTGTCATGGCTTATGTAATTTATTTGATCAATATCCCTATCTTATTACTTTATTGAGCAGTGAATATAATAGCTACAGTAATCTAGACATGTACAGATGTGTGCTATGACATCACTGATGTCACAAGTGCATGTATGAAGTACCATACTCAAAATTCCTTTGAACAGAAAACTAACACATGATAGATTTCGATTTGGAAATGGATTTTATGGATTGTGGATTCAGTTCATGAAAAAAAAAAGTTGAACTGAACCCATTCTGGAGTGAAAGAGCTGGTATGAAAGAGTGTGAGTTTACAGCACAGTATTCTGGATACTATAACTCATATCCCTGTTAGATTCAAATTGGTAATAACCTGTTTGTTTTCCTTTTATATTCTGATAAGAAAGTCCATGTATAGGACTATTCTACATATATAGAAAGCTCTGATTATTACCATGGAAACAGAAACTGTGCCAACAGTAAAGAACAGTAAACAGGATGATATAATTAGGTTGCATGCTGCGGATAATATCATCATACCCCGGCTCGCCAGTATTCATGGTTATGAAAATCATACACTCATCCTAGCTATTCTGAGAGGGATATGAAGTCTACACACAGAATAATCCAGAATAATATCAATGTTCATCTTTATCTTCTTTGCAAAATAAGAGAATCAACACACCACTTTTCAGAACATGTGATACATCTACATATCAGACACAAGAGACATTTGTTGTCTACAGCTGAAAGAAGCCAACTGAGTTCTTTGCCACCAGCCTGCTGCAATCATATTTTCAAATCAATGCCTCAAACACCTCTTTGTCCTGCAAAATTTTTGCTCCTGCTCTTGCACACCTAATCCAATTAAGGCTTCTAACTCCACACAGGTGTTATTAAAGTAACTCATTGAACTTGTAACTGTAGTGCCTGCTATTGCATCTACAATGCACCATTTGCTGGCAGTTTTTTTTTTCACTCCAGCAATGTTCAAGTTTCCAAACCTTGCTGCTGAAAGCTTCTTCCATGATGGATTGGCCATCTGTCCAGCTATTCTGGCTCATCCGTGTTCATACGCAGCCCAGATTCCACCGTTTGACAAGGCTCTGTCAGCGCTGCCCTCCTCCCTTGTGCCTCTCCTGTCAGGGATCCTATATAAAGACAGTACAGGGGGCCGCTGCTGTCACTGGAGGCCACACAGAAAGCAGATGCATGAGCCTGTCCACATGTTGGCACCGTATCAAATGTTTAAATGTTCAAAGGAATGTGGGTGCATGTAAGCAAGAGCCGTTTGCATGGTGCACATATTTCTGAAATCATCGGTCAGACCTGTGTGGCTCAAATTTTGCGAAAAACTTGAGTGATTGTGTATACCTAGGTGCCAAATGGTTTTAGCATTGTGTAGGACATGAAAATGAGTCCTAGAGAATCACAGAAAAGTATTTGAAAGAAGGAAACTGAAAAGAAGACACTGATTGAGTACAAATGTAGTTAAATGTCTTGGTTGGCACGCACTATTGTCATAATTCAGAGACAAGTAAGATGAGAGTGAGTGCCTCTGGCTGATGACAGGTCCCTCTGAGTACTGCATAGGAGTGTGAGGTGCAAAGGTCAGCGTTGAAACCAGTTGTGCAGCACATCTAACGTATAGAGCAGTGCATCATAGCTGAGATTCAGCCTATAGATAACGGCGAGATTGCTATCACATCATGCTCACTTATACAGAAAACAGACAAAAATGAAAATGCTAGTAAACATTAACTGAAGTTCACCATTCATCCTGTCTGAATAGTACCTTCAAGAACACAAATTGGTTTATTAGGCAGCTGACTGACCTTTTAATTAACCAGTAAATACAATACACTGAACGTCATTTGCCTCGTTTCTACAAAACAAGGATGGACATCCCTTCATTTGCTATTCAATTAGCTAATAGGTTACTACTTCATTGCAGTCTAACCAATTTATACAGGCAGACGCCAAAGTAATTTGGGTTTAGGCTAGTAAAAATCCACACACATACCATACATAGCATAAAAATGTCTTTGTAAAAGACATTTACAAACTTACTGTATTATCCAAGTCAATTTTAACATCGTTGTAATGTCATGGCAGACTTTTGTGATGGTCACATTATTATTAACTCGAGGCCATAGCATGATACATTGATGGCACGAGATGGAATTGCGTGCACGCGAAACAGTCTCGCGCCCTCGTCAATGACTTCGAGTGTCCGCCCGTTTGTCCCCTGTTTGTGGATAATCCGTGTCTAGACGACTAATACAAGTAAATAGTAAGCCCTAATAATAAATGATGGCTTGTTTAGATGGCGTGATAAAATGGGAACGTCTGCTCTAACTATAATTGGAAAAACTAATGCATTCATTACGCTACTACTCGTTACCTGGAGTGTAATGGCGTTACTGTAACGCGGTGTCTCAGCGCTACAATTGAACGCCTCCCCTTCTGTACAGTATATTAGTGACAGAGCAGAGCAGCTTCCTTCTGAACATCTCCCGACAACAAATGTAGCTGATAGGCTGCTCTTCTACCGCGGGTTAATCGAGGAAACAGTCGGTAAGTTGTATTTTAAGCTAATATAACTTTTTGGTCAAGGTTAACTCAGTTTTATTGCGTTATACCTTGCACCAAGTAAACACGAGAAAGCGCTAAATTGTGTTTTTCATCTCATTGCTGAGAAAAGGGTTCAAATTACTGTTGTATTCACCGTGCCAAATATGTTTAGTGAGTGCAATTTAATTTGAAGATAAATACAGGCTATTAATCCTTTGCAGGCAACACCTCAAGTTATTTGCCAGCACCAGCAATTGAGACGGTCAAAGTCATTTTTTCGGACTTTCTTTGGAAATTAATAATCTCAATTATTATATTGCAGTAGAAATGTAATGATTCGGCTGCTTTGAATGAGAATCAAGCAATTAAAAAAGTGTGCAATAATAGTTGGGATTAATCATCATTATAAATAGATCGTCTATTTTAAAAACTGATTGCGCACATCAAAGGTTACTGACGGTGTATTTAGAATTCTGTGCAATTTTTACGTTTGAGTTTTTTTTTTTGTTTTCTTTTAATGCTAAATATGAAATATATTATTGCAATGTTTAAACATTTGTCTAGGTCAGGACTGGTTTTGTGGGATAGGGGCCAGCTTATTTAATGCTGTTGTGTTAAATCAGGAAGGTTTACAGTACTTTGTACATTGTCAAGATTGTGGAGAGTTATTATTGCAGTTGATAAGTTCTTTAAACACACCACTGACCACTAGATGGCCTATATTATAGTGTCCATATCAATTGATATAGGAGTCAACTTGGCTTCAGTTGTTGTATTGATATTATATTATTATATATATAGGGCTGGTGGTATTAGCAACTAATATATAAATATTTTCAAATATTCTGGTTAGTTTTATATATTGAGTGATAGCTTTGAATGGCAATCAGAGGCTGAGTCCATTGATATGCCTTTTGTCAGTGTTTTGTCTTAAGAGTGATGTTGGAGGACAGCAGCTGCCTTTTAAAGGTTACTACAATATATCACAGGAATTTCAGAAAGGCACAGCTCAACAAGGACCTAATAAACCTGACTTCAGCAGACTGAGAGGTATCTAGATGGAGAGAATAAAAAGACTTTCAGTTGTAGAAATAAAACTGGGGAACTGAGCCTCGCTAATTAACCACAGGAAGACAGGCAAGCTTATTTTTGGTGTATAGCTATTCATTTAACATTGGGGGGAAAAGCACAGTGGTAATTGAGAGAATTTAACTATTTGCAGCGATTTCTCAAATGCAATCATGCAGACTCAGGGAATAAATCTAATAAGTAAAGCAGGTGTATGACAGAAGTTGAGCCCCTGCCATATGTTACTGGTCGATAAAGCCTGGCTGCTGGGTGTCAGTTGAACTTCAAAGGCTGCCCTGGTGGCCTAAACCTCCATGGAGGATCTATAGTGACACACATGACAAGGTTCTAGCCTTTATCCTAGATACAGGGCGCTAAACCATTTAAGTGTGACGTGTTCATCTGCAGTTAGTTTTGTAATGTAAATAAAAAGGAGGTGAAACTGTGATCACCAGTCAGTAATCATCATAAGTAAACTACAACCAGTCTAAACAAGAATCAGTTATAGTTTCAGGAAAGCATTAATTTATGTGTTAAACTGCCTTCATATCATAAGTTTGGTGAATGAATCTATGCCATAAAGATTTACGTCAGCCTGAAAGCATGGGGAAAAGCAGTTTAGCTGTTTTCTGTTAGATATTTTTATGGTTACCACAGTATTTTATGCTACAAGAGCTCCTGCTGATCCATTGCTGCCTTCAAGTGCTCCTCATAAGCTCCTGCTTCCTATTTTGTAAGGTATAAATCCGTTTTGCTGTGCATTCAAGTGGTCTTGGTTGGAAATGATAACCAAATGTAACCAAAGTTTATTGTCATTTTGTGTAATAGATATTTAATTATTTTATTTGCCAAAACATGTATATGTGTGGCAGCTAAAAGTTAAACAAAATGACAATAAAAACATGCAACAATGCCAATTATTTACATAAATGACAAATAATAATAATACCACTTCGTTGGTTCATTTATGTGCACTCAAGTCATAAATGTGATATTTCCTACAGCACTTGATGACAGCATGGCATTGTTTGCTGGTGGGAGATGACAAGTGATTGAACAAGTCATGGACCATGAGTAAAACAATGTTTCAGTTCTTGAGTAACTTTTAATTACTCTGTGATGACTGACTGATAGCATGGGCTTCTTCCCGGTAAGGTTTTGTATTTTTCTGTAGAAACTTGTCTTTTGGGGTGTGTGTGTCTGCACTGCTGTTCCTCACAAAAGACCCCGGATAAGAGAAATATTTAGAGAATCTGGGCACATAAAGATAGGTTTAACCCCACAGATAAGCTCAACTTGCCTCTGCTATGAAGAGGTCATTGACTGGCAAGAGTCACATAGGATTTTAAATCATTTTTACTGCTTTTCAGAGCTGATACATTTACTGAATCCCTGATGCTCAGCTGTGCCTCAAACCTAGCTGCATCACCATTTTGCTCAAAATTACAGCAAAGAACGCTGCTCAGGTATTACTGCTGTGATAACACAGACAAAATACAGTGTATTAAGACATTTACACTGCATATTACAAATAAAACATCATTAGAACTGAGAACTAAACTGTTCAGCAGCACTCATCAAGTTTAGATTGATAACTGGCGAACTTTATCCTCTGTTGTCAGCGGCGATGACAAAACTCAAACCGCGCTCTCCTCCAGATTCCATTAGGCCTGCGTGGCCTTATAACTGGGACCCAAAGGGGCTGGTCAGCGCTGATTGAACCCCGGGTGGGAGAAACCTTCTCCATGACTAACAGGGAGCCATTGTACCATCTGTAATCCCTGCTCTCCTGCTGCCCCCTCTCAACCTCACTCCAGATTTTACTCCAGGCAAGGCCAGGCATCTATCAAACAGCTCAGAGTAGGAGAGTGGATCTCAAGTCTTCCTTTCAGCGTACTGCATATCATTATGAACAATACAGCCACAGGGTCAAGATCCTCGCAGCCCTGCTCTGAGGAGCTTGATGAATGCAAGCCCATGGACTAAAAGACTTTTTTGAATCCTTTCAGATAATATCCTGTAATTGTGCCCTGGCTGGCACAGTGAACCCAATTTAACCGTTCCCTTAGTTCAAGCAGTGCTGATCCTGTGCTTTGTTTACATGGCAGGGGTTGTCGGCGGATTGTGTGAAATTCTATTGCTTCCAGTGTGCCAAAAGCAACTGTATTGATTTCACAAGTCTAAGCTAGGTTGGGAAAATTAGTACAACTGATGGTGTTGAATGCACGGTGGCTCATTTAGCACTGCATTGCCACTGCAAGAAGGACTGTAAAAATGATGCAGGCTGGTACATTTTTTTTAGTTGATCAACTTTTGGTTTGCAAGCCAAAAAATCAGTCTCAGACCGCCAATTAGAAGTTCTGTGCCCTGCTCAAGGGCACTTTGCATTAGCTATTCAAATCCGTCAGGCCAAAGACTTGAATAATATCAATGATCACTTACCATATGATTAATTCCATATATCACATCTGTGAAAATCAGATATCTCACTGTAGACTTATCTTCTCACTTTATGCTTTAGATGTGTTACTGATAATGTGCTTTTATGACTACCTGTCCTTTGAAATTTAAAAATAGAGATTGGATAACAAGTGGTAATTTATTTCTGTAGCCTGTTGAATGCCAGGTAACTGACATTTTTACATGCAGCTCTGAAACATTTTGTTAGATCCACTTACACTGTCATGGACTAGAAATTAGTTTGAGCACCAAGTGTTATGATATCAGTTTATTATTGCTTCCAAGGGGGTGAAATGTAATTTTGCATCAGGTGCTGAGGTGATCCTGTCATGCTGTAAACATACATGGTAATTTGTTCATTATGGTTCAGTGAAGTATTTACTGTGTTTAGGAACCACAGTCAAATGATTCGGGTCTTATGTGTTGTAAAAGGTTTATAAATGTGCTCACATTTGTACAGTCAGATAAACTTTCAGCATCTGCAAGTTCACTCATGGTGATTAGTATACAGTATTTTGATGTGGGGTGGATGTTTCTGTGGCAGGGTGTAGTGCATAAGATATAGTGTAATGTAAATAGGCCTTCTCTTTGAGACCCGGTGAAAGCCAACTAGGGCAGAAACATTCTTTATCAGGGGGTTTCGCACAGGGGAAGCACTCCCTTTTCTCATAATACCTTGACTTGGATTATTTTACGCCTATTGGACGCGAGCTTCGGTAGAAAGGTTGACCAAGGGTGAAGACACATCTTTACTCGCTCTATCACAAACCCAGTTATTGACCAGCATACGCTCTTTGGTGGATGATTCTATTCAATGCAACTTGCAGGATCATGTATTGATGAGCATGTTATTCTCAGTCTCTGCCATGTTTGTTTGACTCATCACAGAATACATTTTATTTGTTACAATTTCTTCCAGATCTTCCACACTACTCACTAACCCAATTATTACCTGTAAATTTTTGCCCCTGAGGACCCCCTGTTCTGTATATAACAAATTCTATATCATTAGAACTGAGAGGCTATTATTTTTGCCTTTATCCTTACAAACTCCCACAGCCTCGGTTCAACAGGAATGCATCCAGGAAATTGTGCACTGATGACAGATGTGTTTAATGCTGAGCGTACGGGAATGAATCAGTGTAAAATGCCTCAAATTCCTCTGCGCCACCTCTTAATGGCTGGCATGCTGTGCTGTGAATATTAGTGTTAGGACAGGTTTGAGAACACAAAAATCAGCTAAATAGAACCAAAATGCAAAATAACACAACCTGGAGGAAAATGATAGAACAGGTAGTAGAAAATGACGGGAAATAAGAGTAAATGTATGACGTATATAAAATGGAATCATTGGGGAATTAAGGCAGGGACAGGGAATATGTGACAGGTAAATATGAAATTAATATACATATATGTATTTGCCTTTCTATTCTGTTGTATTCAGGTGATCATACTGCCTATGATCTGTTGTGCAGCCTTTTTGTTGGAGTATGTTTAATGCAAAAACAACAACAAGCATTTACAACCATACATCCAGCACAAAGACCAGGGGGAATACGGCTTTAGTACACAACAGAGGTATCTGAACTCAAAGCTATGCAATGTTATATAAACCTACTGATCTCAGTTTAAGGTCAAAACCAGGCCATCGAGGCTTTGGTAATCCAAGAAGAGCTTTAGCTTATGTCAGGCCTCTAATCAAGTAGATGTAATGAAGGGAATTTAAACAAGGAGCTACTACACTACGGCACAGCTGCAGATTTAGGCTGCAGAGAGATTAATAAACTAAGGTAATTGGTAGCTATATGGACAAAATTGAATTTTGGTTATCAGTAAAATGGGATAGTGTTGCATATATCCCACTAAGGCTAACATTGTCTATCAATATATTCATCGACAGTGAAAATACTATAACAGGTACAGGTCTAATTGAATTCTGTTAACAATAACGGAATGCATTGCTGAATCATTTGCAGAAATGCTTTTCAATCTTTTGCACACAAAAGAAGAGTTTTCTTTTACCCTTGACTCGAGTGAGCACAGATTTTGGCGAACACAAATTAATGATTTGGAGATGTTTAAAGCAAGGGCACACCCTGGCATCCTCTCTCATTGAAACGCTATACAAAACATTCCCATGTTATTTCACAGCACGTACAACTGAGCCCTTGACGTCTTTGGAAAGAGTAACGCTCGCTCTGAAGCATTTTTTTTGTTCTGTTGCTGAAATGATGCATGTCACAACATTACACGCCCTGATTGAAGTAGCAAGGTGTCAGATTCTCTCGCCGTGCCTTAAACCTTGAGGCTATAGAGAGATGTTCATTATGGGGGGGAAAGTTATTCTCTATATCCTGATTACTGACTTCTCTTGTCAAATAATCCTTTTTAGAGTTTGGAATGAAAACAAATTGGCTTAGAGATGACTAAAGGCGCACTTGATGAAGAGACGCCTCAAAAGCTTAACATAGCTGCTGAGAGGTGACTTTCTGTTTCCTCACTAAAAACAATCCACAAGAAAAAAATCATTAAAGTATTAAGAAAATTATAGCTTTTCTTCTCAGTAAAACTGTTATCGTCTCTGTGCTGCCTTGAAGATGTGCCAGCTCTAATGCTTCTCTCTGTTGCCTCAGGGAAGCTAAAGCCCCTTTTTGTGACCATGTGTTCCTTTAATCAGTTCTCGCCAATGCAAATAGAAAATGAAGGATGGGTTTCAAGAATATCCATGGACAGTCTGCATTGTTGCAATGCCTGTTAAAATAGAAACCCTTTTTGTATGTGTATGATGGAGGGATTTTTGTCCCCTGTCACTGTAACCATTCTCTTTGGCCATATTCCCATAATCTCCTATCTTATTCATGTCAAAGTCTTTTGTTTTTAATATGAACATATTGCTAGTGTCTAATTAATTGTGATACCGTGGTATGATCACTATAAACAAATAACACCATGGATTAGACGAGCAGTAGCCCCTATCTCACACCAATGGTATTTAAGACCAATCAAGACTAATTAAGACCACATTTCCCATAAACCCTGTTTCCTTTTGTCACAAACAGGATCTCTACCACTTCAGCTTAAGGTTGTCTTCTTGGCTGGCTTGTACTGAAGAGGATACACGTTATGTGATTTTGCCAGAAACTATGAAAACTTGAGCACAAAATTGTTCTTGTTTTGTGCCATAAAGCAATTGAGCAGATTTCCAAACCTGACCTGCATCAGTGGCATACTGCTAGAGGCTTAATGTTAATGATATTAACATCTCAAATCATCACCACTAATGCAGTCATGTTTTATTGATGCTGAAAAACACACAGCACCTTTAAGAACATCAAAAGCCTAAAAATGTACATTGTATATAGGACACTTTTCCTGTACCAGCAAAGTCTCTTAGTAACCAAGTTAGTGACCCTATGATCCATGCTTTTTGAGACTATACTGCCTGCTTGTCACTTTCTACCATTAAAAAAAACTCTTTATTCTTGCTTCTTCTCCACAACCTCATTGACATTTCTGTCGGGCAGATGCATTAGCAGCTATAGGCTTGCATAAATGCCTTCACAGTCAGAGAGTCATTAATTCCAGGGTCATGGGCAATGCCGATGCCCAGCCCCGGCTCCAAAGGGCCAAGATTAGGGGTTTTATTTCTGGGGCAGTGGATCCATTTTGTAGGGGAACTGGTTCGGAAGTAAAAGAGGTCTGGATCAGAGCATTGTGTTAAGGCTGATAAAGTCGGAGAAGTGGACAATGTGCATGCCAGCTAATCTAGTTTGCTTTACCCATGAATGATCCATCCCTTGACAGAAATAACATTTGACTGGTGCGACTAATGGCCCTGTCCCTAGGGGCTTTAGGGCAGAGATGGTAGAGAGGGCTTCGAACAGAAATATACATGTTCTGGTAAAAAGCAACAGTGTTCATGATGTAAATGCCTAGGAGGAGACCAAATTGATACTTAAGGGTAGGAATTTACCCTCCATGCAGATGTCAGTGGAGTTCGAAGGTTTATTTTATATCTGCTTTCATTTTAGACCTTGCCTTGTGTTCTGTCATATCCATGGCAGAGAGCTGAGAGTAAAGCCAAAACACAGGGATCGACTGGCGGGGTTCCTCCTGACCTTTGAGTAATGAATCAAGCTCACAGCATGAGCAGCACACACAGCTGATCACCTTTAAAAGAATTGATCCCTCCTTTCTCTAGGCTGTACCCTCCCTTTCCCTTCTCTTGAGGCCATTTGTTCCCGTGTTCTCAGTCATTGTTTAATTTCTATTTGACACCAATTTAATAAGGCAGGTCAATGAAGCCAGAACACCTCATTAGTGGCAGCGGGTCGGGAATCGAATCAAATCAAATGAAGTAAAAGAGGACAAAACGCAGCAAAGCAGAAACACAACAGGGAGAAAAGACAAGGACATGACTTAGGTGCAGATAAAAGATCTAGGGTTTCTCAGTACTTTGTGTTAATATCACAAAACAGAGAAACATATTGTCACAGATCATTAAGGAGATTTTGTTGGAGTGACCCATAAAGGTTTTTTTGTTGCTGTTAAATTTTGAACTAGATATAAGGCTCTGCACTGTATGTGGGGTGGTAATAGTGGTGAAAGTGAAACCTACAGTATGATTGCAAGGGTCGTTCTTATGTATTGTCTAATCACGATGAATTCAAGTGAATTTTAGTGGAATAAAGCTGTCATTTTTGCTGGGAACTTCCTGAAACTCCATCAAGGGTCCCTGAACCCCACTTTGAAAATGACCGATTGGGGGATTTTAACAGTTACAGTACATTTTCTCCTCTCTCCCAGCAGTGTCCCAATGGCTAAATAGAAAGGTGCATGAGGAAGCTCAAAGCCGATGATGGAGCCCTGGCCAGCTGTGGGCTGGGTCTTACTACTGACCAATGTTGCTGATTGGCTGAAAAGTGTCCAGTCACGGGACTTCACCATGAAGGACATCATCGTCCTCCATCCCTCAAGTAGGGGTATAATACTATTTGTACTTGTAGAAGTTGTTTTGAGACTAAGTTTTTGGGAGTGATGAGAATAGAGATATCAAAATCATCCATGAGTCCTCAGTAGATCATCTGCTCCATGCTAACATGTTAGCAAAGACTGTGTTGAGCATGAAAGCTGCTAGCATTATCTCAAAAGTAGCACTAATGTGTGTTATCTTGAACACAAGTAAGCGAGCTAAATGCTACATGCTACTACATGATATGTAGTTAATCCTGGCAGTTGTAATGTTTTTTTCTCTGAACGGACACTCCAATGCATATATAATCTATGCATAATCTATGACTATGTATATGTTCAGCTAAGTTTTTGTCAACATGACACATGACCAAACATTTCAAAATTTCTAAAGAAATAGGTTGTGTATGAACTCAATGCACACTGAGTTTTGAACACAGGAAAGAGGTGCATGTGCATGCTCATATGTGTTTGGGTGCTGTCCTTATGTCTCTGTCTACAGTGACTACCAGGCTTTGTCCTGTGATTGAAACATGGCTGACCCTAAGACCTATAGCTGTCCCAGCTGAAATGAGGCCCGATTCCCAGTACAGATATGATTCTTGCCAATGGGAAAGCCAAACAACTCCTTGTTTGATCACTGCAGATGGTCCCAGTGCTCCAATGCAGTTTACTAGACAGTTGAGCTGATTGGCTGACATTGTTCATTGTTCAGAGATACTGTCTAGAAAACAAAATTTCTATTATGCGAGAGCTCAGTCAATCTAGGTCTCCGCTGGTTTAAGCAACACAGACATAATTAGACGTTAATTGTTCAATTTGCATCCCTTTTATGTGCTGCGGATTGAATTGAAAAGCCTTTTGACTCAATCTGTTACGTAGGTCATGAGAATAGTAAACAGTGTGCAGTTACTGTCACAGACTTTGGTTTAGTTTCCCACAAGGAAACTGAGACAGGCACAGCACCAAGCCAGCAGTAGATGCTTGGATTAAATCAGCTGTTTTAAGTCTTACCCACTTTTTCATTTTTTACCATCTCTATTTTTCCTCACCTTTTTGTAGAATGTCAGCTATTCATACGATAATTTATGCAGCAAATGTCAAAACCAGAACCAGCCATTAGAATATGTAAATATACTCAGTTTAGAAAAGTTGTGAGGAATTAAGCTCAGTGTAGTAACCTAGTAGAATAGAACAAAATAACAGTAGTGCCACAAGTTAAAGTGTATTCAGGCCTTAGAGAAAGTGGGGTGTCTGAATTTTTCTGTCTGTCCTCCACAGCCACGCCACACCCAGGTGGATTCAAGTGTTTCACATGTGAAGATGCTGCAGACAACTATGAGTGTAATCGCTGGGCACCAGACGTATACTGCCCAAAAGGTACTCAATGTGTTTCTCTTATCTTATCTGTCGCTATGTGCAGCTAGACTGAGCAATATAGACTCCAGTGTGTTGCTAAGACAGTGTTATTTTACCCAAAGACTCAGGAGAATCATATTTTTGCTCATCCATGTGTTACTCACACTATCAGATTTTGATAAAAACACGGGGAGTGATGCATCTCACCGCTGCACTTCAGCATTCAAAATTATGGACCCAGGGAGGAACTACATTTACATATCAAAACAAGAAGACATACAGTGTTCATTGCTGATTGGACCAGAGATTTCATCATTTGTGGAAGACAGCATGTTTACTGTTATCTTATTATGAGTGTCTCCTGTGAGAATCAAATCCTTAAACCAAAGTATCATACTTCACACAGGGCTTTGGGTAGAACTGGGCCAGTAGTTGATAGTATCCATCAGCCAAGTATCACAAAAGATTAGGATTGCTCTTGATTAATCGAAGCTCACTTCCTATATCTGTTAAATATGCACTTGCAATTTTAGATGAATCTGCCCTAGAAGCGAGAGGAGCCTCTGTTCTTATCCACTGTGGTTTGTTAGTTCTATCCTTGAGAGTTATACTGCTATCTGTGTTGGACATGACTTCCAGACACCAGCTACTGCTACACACTCCACATGATGGACAACCAGGGCAAGAGTGTGTCCGTGACCAAGCGCTGTGTGCCCTTGGAGGACTGTCTGCTCGTTGGCTGTACTTACGTCAACAGAGATGAAGGCTACCAGGTGTGTGGAGTCTCCTAAGAAAAAAAAAAAGAAAGAATATTGCTCTAGTTAAAGGAATACTCCAACATTTTGGGCAAAATACACTCTTTCTGACTTACTTACCCAGACTGAGACAAGATGTTCGATACCATTTTCACCTCTGTACGTCCACTGGTTCGGTTCCAATGGGTCTGAAGGAGTCATTAGCCTAGCTCTGTCAAAGTGAAAAAAATAAACCTTACAGCAACTCTGAATGTGTCATATTTACACAATATATCATGTGTTACACAATAATGAAATACAAGTCTTGGATTTTTTTTTTAAAGCAAGAGTCATTTTATGAGAAGTTAGATGGTAGGAACTATAACCGATGAACACGTTCTGCAGTATAGTTCCTACCTTCTATAGCTCCTACCATCTAACCTCGTTTTCTGCATTTATTAGCAATTGTGTCCTCTCTGATTTGCTCTCAACTTTTAAATCCCGTCTCTCAGGTCTGCTCTTCCTGCTGTGAGGGAAACATCTGCAACATGTGGGTGCCCAGAAACAAGAGCAGCGCTGTTTTCTCCACCTCGTCTCCTCTGGTCAACGCCTCCCGCAGCTCTACCAGCAGGCTCCTTCTTGTAATACTGAGCTACGTCATCAGCAACATCATCACAGCAACTCATGTATGAGAAACACAAACAGCGCGTACTAACAGGTACTTGAAAAAGGGCGGTTTCAAGGGAAATTGCATGGACTCCTTGAAAGCATTTGTTAAAGATGCAGTGCAATGAAAATCATATTTCACAAATCCATGGTATTATTTAACAAACAGCATGTTATTGGTTCTGTGTACCATTTTAAACATCACTATAATATTATAACTTATACCCAGTTATAATTGCCGCAAACAAATGACTGAGACAATTAGTAGCCTCTATCTCATACTAGTGGCTCTGTTTGTGCTAGTGTTGCTAAAAATGAAGACCACATCCTGTCACAGGGAGCATCTTTGATTCTTCTGTGTTCACTTTTTCTGTATAGAAGGCAATATATGAAAAGTGATCTTTCCATTGGCTTTTCACTCCTTCCTCCATTTGCTGTTGCCAGAAACTCTAAATACTTTAGCTCTGTTTGTTCTGGAAGAACAGCGCCCTCTCTCTGTTTTGTGCTGTAAAGCAATGCAGCAGATTTCCTGCCAAATCTGACCAAGTGGCTCACAATGTAAAATGCAGTGTAGAGGCTAATGCTAATGTCTCAAAATGAATGTGGTAATGATTTACTGATGTTAAAATGCTATTCACACAGTAGCACCGTTCATATAAAGTTATCTAAAATATTATAACTCAGTACTACAAAGTGTTCGAGTTATAAATGACATCAAATACACAACAATACAGGTATCAGCTATCCTGAAACAAGGCTGAAATGTCAAAAGGACAAAATTGATTATTTTCTTCCAGTTTAAAAAAAAAAGAGATCGTCTAGACTAAATCTACATTGTTAACGACAAACAAATGGAAAGGATCAATATAAAAGAAAAAAAAATACTAATAAAATACAAAAATTAAATACATAAACAATTTAAAAATGCTGATCCAGATCAAAGGTCAAGCAGGACTAAATGCCAAATCTGCATGATGTTCTCTTTAAATTGTGTTTACTTCTTCCTGTTAGACAATGATTACTTTTTGTTGAGGCTTTTTTGTTATTTATTGTTTGTTAAGTGGCAGTATTAACTGGATCGCCTCATATCTTTTCCATGTCAGTGTCTTAACAGTGTTTTTTTCAATGCCACATTGCTTGTTTTAATATCCTTTTTTTTTTTTGTATGTGATATATGTATAGACAAAATATTTATTTTTATATGCCATTTTGGATAAGGACAATGTATAACACAATGCCAGTTTTTCATTGATTGATTCCAATAAATACACAGAAGCATTTCTGTATGATATTTCACATAAAAAGCCATGAGTTCATTTTGATTTTTCTTTTTTTTAACAACTAGCATACCACAGTACAGTTTGGGGGCGGGTAGAAAAAAACAAATCTTTGACAAAACTTTTTTTAAGATTCTGTCTTTATATTTCACAGTATACATGGTTCCACATTTTTCTACAAATTGCACAATTTTCAGGTTTTCTATGCTTGTAGAAACCCTGAGATTTAGCAAACACTGTTCATAATGAATTGTGTTAAGAAACCTGTCAAGTGTCGGTTTACAATAAAAGCAGTGATTTTATGCCTAGGTTGATCAGGTAGAAAGTGCCTGTGATTAAGGGTAAAATTATACATGCAGCCTTATACATAAACTCATCTGAAATACAAGAACTTTAAGTGTTCAAGGGCCAGCTTTTAATGCTCATCTTTCAGTGCTTTCCTGCCAGTAAAAAGGTGTCGCCTCTCGCAGGCCCTTTGTATGTGTGATCCATGTGAGGATTATAAGTATTGGGTGGCATTTGAACAGGAGCTCCTTATCTTCATTACCTCTTAGGACATCTAATTCCAGTGTTGATCACACTGGAATTTTTCCATTCATTTCCCAGATCACTCATTGTGAACAAATGGCAGTGTACATTTAGTGAAAAACAAGTATGTATCTAACACAAGAAGACCAGAAAATTTCAACGTGATTTCCATTTTGGCATTTAAATCTTTTTTTCATCCATTGCTTTCGAAAATCAAGCAAAATGGTTTACAAGGTTTTCATTATGCAAGAGGAACAGAGAACAGAGTTTGTGTGTGTGTACTGTGTTGGCAAGTGATGGCAGTTTCATTTCTCAAGTACAGGAAATATGGTCTCACTGCAACCTTACAAGAAGTCACTTTATTCAGCAGTTCTCAAAGGTACAGCTGCAGTGCTTCAAGTGAACCAGCGCCCATACTTCTATGGGCACTAAACTGAACAGAGAGAGAAAAAAATACTGTATATATTAGTATCAAAGTGTTGACCAGATGTTGTATTCATCTATAATCAAAGGTAGTTCAAATTCTTTTTCACATTAGCTACCACAAAAGCAGACCTGGAGGATTTTTGATTCCTTTTTATATCCATTTTGGGGGAGAAAAAGCCACCTGAAGTTTATTGCTCAATATTTTATAAACAGATGGTTACATCCTCTAAAAAGTAACCATTTTGTTGAGTAATAGTTTTTCTTTCTTTTTTTTCCAAATGGTATCTGTCTCTTCTTGAAACAAAATTGAAACCACTCCCATTGCACTAATTGTTTATGGCTGAATGCAGCACAGGATAAATTAAGTTTCTAATTTCCAACTGCATTCTGTCAGGCAACATAAGTAAACCGAAATAAAGGGAATTCATTCCGATTACTAAATCAGCCCAGGTCTGCACTGGACTCAAATTCGAGTCCTTGTGACGTGGCAATCCTCACATTCCTCTGGACCGGACACTGTACGTGTGTTACAGTAAGACAAACCTCTCACAACTGATAAACCTTCCACTGATACACACTTTGTATCAACTCTACATTTAATTTCCAAGCTTCTCCAAAACATTTGGATTCCGTTCTGTGTAACATTATAAAAGCTTATTCTTCATCATCAAGTGCGTTTGAAAGTCCTTGTAGTCTTGCGATGGCAGGACTGTAGGTAGGTGCGTTGGTAAAAACAGTCCCGACAAATAAAGGCGTGCCTCTCAGGACGTGGTGAATGACAGTGCAGGAGCCTGACACCTCGATGTGAAAGCCCAAATGTCTCAGCTCCTCGTCTGCTCTTAGTGTGGTTTGGCTTGATGGGGATCCAAAGAACTGTCAGGGAACATGAGGTCAAAATTATGGCTTTGTTGTCTTCCAAGTTAGTTAACCCCTTAAAAGTCTACATTTTTTTAAATGAGTATAAAAATTTTAAAAGTAAAAAAATAAAACGGTATCAAATTGGTTTAAAATTTGTTTCAAATTTGTGAAATTCCACTGGCGAACTGCCGAACCGTCTTGAATGTCAAACAAATGTACAGCCTGAAGCTGCTGCAACAACAAAGATTTGCTACAAATTCTCATTTTCTTGCTACTATTACCCAAAATAGCAAATGCTAAAGTGTTAGCATGGAGCACGGGGTAAATGATCCACCAGGAACACATGGATGATTTTGATGCCTTCGTTCTACCTTTACACAAAATAACCCCGTCCACTTCACAACTCTACAGACCAATCTCCCATAACTTTGTGTGTTCCTTTAACTGCTGGAACTATTCCCTGTTAGTCGCCTAGGCAGTACCATTAAAACACTAATCAAATGACTCACAGCTGCTCCTGTTGCAGGGTCGATGAAGTCCGCCCAGTAGCCCGCGGTCCACAAAGCGAAGCACATCTCCTTCGCGCCGCTCACAAACTGTGGGCACGACAAAGCAGGTTCAGCGGCTGCTCCAAAGGAAAAGACCCTTTTTACAAATATTTCGCAGCAACAAAGTCAAAGGAGCCAGAACTCACTCTGTGAAGCAGCTGATCTCTGCTCCACTCGGCCTCCTCGCACCGGCTGCTCTTCTGTGTCACCGTCACCACTGTGATGGCGTTGGCGGGCGCCGCAGGGAAGAACAGCTCTAGATCTGACACACACACACACACACTTAAATTACTAAAGCACACAACAAATAATCCCTGCTTCAACATCCTCCACTTATCTTCTGTTTACTATAATATAGCTGCTCAGTAGGACTGTGGTTGATATGAACGTGCTTATCTCTGAATGTGAGGCAGGATACATAAAGGCTTCAGGCCCGCTGTGAGACCTCGGCTCACCTTTTCTTAACAGCTCGGGGCAGGAATTTATAGAGCAGTGCGTGTCTGTGTGATGAAAGTACTGCTCGGCTTGGCGGACTCTCAGGGACACGCCGCCCTCTTTCCCCTGAAAAAATAAACAACCATTTGTTTATGAATGGAAAGCAACTACTTCAACAGATGGTGAAAAACCAAGGCAGCCATGCGACATATTTACATCAATTCTAAGCCAAAAAAGTGGTTGCAAATGAAATTGTACAAAGCATTTGTCTTATTCCACGTTAAAAAACATCCATTTCACCTGGGTTTGATGTAGCAAGATCTAATACATTAATCTGTCAAATGGAAACATGTGGAAGCAGCTTTTTTTTAAACTTGTTTTGAATGTTACTGCACACATAGTGGCTTCAGAAAGTGTTGAAGCCATTCACTTTTTTATTCTAAAAACTTATTTATTTGGTCTGAAATATATGCAAAGTGATATTTTAACCCATGTGGCATGGAAATCCAAAGGTTTAATATGAAAATGATCAAACTAGAGGGCATCTGGAGAGCACGTACCTCCGCCAACTGAAAAACCGTCAAATCTCTATCTCCATTAATTTCATAGTTATGATTGAAAACGATTTTCTAAGGGTGGAAATCCCAAAATCTTAACAACTGTTCCTTGGCCCAAGCCCTATCTAACTACCAAAAGTCATATGAATTCATTGTTGTGAAATGTTCTGGTGATAGACAGACAAGCTAAAAGGCAACAAGTAGAAATGTGTTGTGATCTAATTTTGCAGTACAAGAAAATGGGAAAATAGTAAAATGGAGTGAACAGTATGAACCATAGCACAAGAAACAGTAAAACATCAGTACATGCTGTTTACCTGGAACTCACTGACAAACTGGGCCAGTATGAATTCGTGTCTCTCGGTGCTGCTCGGGGCGGTCAGCACATCGGGCACCGTCCTGTGGACTGGGGCTTTCTTCTGGGTGGCCGTGCCCTCCAGGTGGCAGTCAAAGCCCACGTTGCCCGGTAACTGGAAGCGCTGGTCCTGAGGTCCAAATGGTCCCATGTTCTCGTCAGGCCACACGGTCCTGGGGCCTGGAGGAAGAACATTTGGGACTTGAGTCTGCAATTCAGCCTCTACACTGATTTAAAGGCACATCCAAGCAGGGGATACTATTTTTATCTACTTCATTAAAATCTTCTCCTATTCTCAGCAAGATGCAATTATGAGTCAATGCAATAACTTGCCTGATAAACAATTTTTTTTGTATTCCTACCCCTAGTTTCCGTAAGTGGGTCACAAATTACCTGTATACATTTTTATGGAATCTTGTGAGATCCTTACGAAGTATATAGCCTAGCTACTGTTGAACACGCTTCAATTGTCAGTAATGTCACCTCTCAGCAAAACCATTTCAAAGGATTTTACCTCTGATATGTCAATATCTTCTACTTTTTTTAACTAATGGAACTACTTCAGGACAATAACTTGATAACAACTGCATCACACTACACATTTACTGCCACTGGTTGAAGGGGTTTTTAATAATCATCAATTTAGCTGATTTTCTAGGTACTCATTTAGGTCTAACAGAGCCAAGGTCCTGCTATTGTTCATGCTGGCTCACTGGAAAGACTCTTCGATTACCTGCTATTTCCTGTCTAAATGGCTTCTGTGAAAAAGGGCTATTATCCGTTGATTGCTAACCACAGCAGTTTACTGACCTGAGTCTGCGGGTGATACAGCTACATAAGGCTCATCTGAGCTTGCAGTGGAGAAGGTTCTGGTTCGGCTGACCCTGACAGCAGCCAGGGCCTGAAGGCCAGCGGTCTGAGAGAAAACCAGCCTGCCTCGACCACACAGCACCTGCACAGGAACCAGAGTCTGTTAGCAACCAGCAGCAAGCCCACATGGAGACAAGGACAATAAAAGTACACCAATAATGCCACTGCACTGACCATTAGAATGGCTGTTATTGCGTTTAGTACAGGACGAGTAAGTTACTCCACACTCCATTTATGAATGTGTCAGTTTACTGTGACCTAGCTTGTCGTCAGTCATACACTTCTGATATAACATATCAGAGCCATTAAGAATCACCAGTAGCTTTTGGTAAATTCGGCCGACAAATAATCCAAAAGCAGCACTTTATTTCAATGAAAACTCAACTTTAAGAATTGGTTCACATTGTTCCCTATAGCCATCCAGGTAGTATTTTAGCATAACTATTAATGGCTAACATTCTACTATAATAAGTGCAGTTTGAGGAACATATGTCCCGAACTGAGGAGTCAGCTGTCAATTTAGATAGATCTAAAGGCATTTTCTTTGAGGTGTGCATTGTTGACGATAAGCAATGACGTATTTTTGTAGTAGTAGATTTGTTTTGTTTTGTTTTTAAAAGGAAACCAGGCGTTACATTGTCCAGTTATGGGGGCTTCAATGAACCTGGTTAGCTAACGTTACTACTATAGGAAGTTAAGCCACTTACATTGCTCGACATTGTGGTCGGTGTCCTTCAACACGTTCGCTTTTTGTCAGCAATCTGCGAAAACAACAATAAATGATTTTAACACAGAATGTCTTATATCGATAACATGTGCCAGTCCAATAACAAAGAGCTCGCAAACTTCGCAAGGTAACGTTAACCTAGCTGACATGATGTAATCATCAAATAATTTTACATAACACAGGTCAACAAAAACACTAACGGACGAGACAATCATACAACTACTTCAAAAACAACAGGGCACATTTTTTAGAAGATCATTAACAACGATATAAAACGTTCATTTCAAAGAGTGTATAACCTTATCTAGTTAGCTAGTGTTAGCGTGTTGTCTGGCTAGCTAACTGAGTTGATCAGCTGACATCTGAGCTGTTTTTGTTTTGACACTTTCCCTTTCTGGACAGTATAGAATTACTTCCTTAGTTACCCAGAGTCGCCTTGCACAACGTTGCCGCCAACGCAAAACCTGAATGTCCTTGTATATGCTATAAACAGTATAAATACAGAGTCGCTGATGAGGTTAAATTATGAAAAGAACACACTGTTCTTACCCAAGATCACTCAACCTGCTAATGCTTACTGTCGTAAAGTACTGACGGGAAGTGACGAAGGACAAACTACCCATGCGCGATTAGGCGCTATGTACGCTATGCAAGTCTTTGACCTGCTTTTACAGATGATCTGATGATAGAATGACATGGAGGATACACACTTAACTGCTTTAAGGTCAATGTTTGCGCGTAAAGTAATAACAAGATAGAGTTAACCTTGCGCTGTGTTTTTTTCCCCCAGGCATTTATAAATAACATCCTAGTTCGCGCTTTTCGACAGTAGCGTCTAAGACTTAAGTGGCCATATAATGTTTTGGGGCATAAAGTGTTTATCATATGAAAGTCATAGATGTAGGTGAAAGTGAGAACTACAAGAGAATACTTAAATCATTTGAAACAGTGTGCATTCAGTGACATATTATGCAATTGCTGTATTTCACCACAAGATGGCAGCAAACGTACAGAAAAGCAATACAGGGATCTGCTTATAACAGCAGTACTGTGCAGCAAGAGAGCAACTTGCCCCTGATTATCGTGTTCACTGACCACTCTATGAGTAACACAGATCTTTACCATAATGCAGTTTATAAAAAAAAAATCATCAGTGGAACTATTCAATATGTAACATTAGGCTGCCTTTCATATTGTGAAGCTTCTTGAGCTTAATTTAAAACACATGCATGATGCTGTTCACAGGTAAACAGCAAAAAAGCAGCATTGTTTAGCACAAACCTATTCCTCTGATGTGATAAAGGCTTTGTTTGCAATATGCATAGACGCCTGCATGATGATAATGGTAGCCTAGCTCATGCAATTCTCCTACAACCATCTAACAGCACAAAAGGGCCATAGTCCAATTGTATTGGGCAGCTCCCAGGTATGAAACTATGAATATGAGGCGGGATCTGCTGAGAACTAGCACAAGTATTCAGCAAAATCCTCTCCCAGGATAAATAAAGCTACAAAAACAGAATGAAAGAATTGTCCAGGCACAAACAATGTTATTAACGGTGGAAAGTCACGCAGGACAAGGGCAACTGGTACATTTTGCTGGCATAAACATGTCTTTCTCAGAGGGCTGTGAGCTGACTTGGACAGGCTGATTGACACTTGCTCTGAGCTGACAGGATATGCAGAGGGAGTTTACATACTGTGCTGTGCTGGAGGACTAATGTGCAGCTGCACATACAGCACGTTAAGTGCTGTATGTGTGTTTGTGTGTGTGTGTGTGTGTGTGTGTGTGTGTGTGCTGTGGCATGAGGCACGTGCAGCCCCATAGAGCCTGGCTGTCAGTGAGTCTCCCACAGGATCAGAGGTAGCAGCAGTGGCAGCACTCTCTCATCCTGGGCCCAGAGACCCCACCAGCACAGCATCCACCCTGCATGGAGCCCCAGTGGGATATACACACACACACACACACACACACACACACACACACACACACAGATATTGCATGCACCAGCATCCAAAAGCAGATCCCAAACAAGTCCTCCAACAGCACAGAGGAAAAAGCTGAATCAAGACAGGCTGACACTGATGGAAACATCTTCTGCATCACACTGAGATAATGGTCAGCTCCAAAAGTGAATCACAACATGCTCTATCCTTGCTATACAAAACATTTCATAAGTGCATCATTTACAGCGGTATGTTGTTACTAGAGGTTGACTCATAGGGGTAATTGCAGGCCAAGGATGATACAGATACCAGCATTTAGTGCAGTGAGGCTGCTGTTAGCAGATATGTCACATCAATATTCAGCATCTTGCAATCTGAACATTTTTATGTCCACTGAAGGTGCACCACGCAGCATTATTGAGGGTTGATTTAAGTGAGAATCATTAGACTCAAATGACAAAAAACACTGGATAAGCAACTAATTTATCAGTGAGGCAAGCAATTTTGCGTAATTCACCTTTAATATTCAGTGTTTCCCCCAGATATTCTTGTCAGGGTGAATAAGCCTCTGAAACATCATTTGGACTATCATAAAACTAATCTTAAATCATAAAAAGGGCACCAGTACTGCCTTTAAATGAAAAATTAATGTTGCATTGCATGAAAAAATGTGCAAAGAAAATACATTTTTATTGCAAGTTTTACAGGCTGTTGAGGAGGAACTTCCATTATGTCAGTAGTTTAAAGGAACAGTTCACTCAAAATACTAAAAGAAAAAAGATTTTGCTGCTTACCCCTAGTGCTATCAGTCCGTCCAGATAGTTTCTGTGTGATTTGGCATGATCTCCCCTGTCTATCTTCACCCCAGTACAATGGGACTGGATGGGTTTTTGTGAACAACTCAGCAGCAGCAGCTCTTTCCAATAACAATGACACAGACACCCAGCGTAATCTACAGCCCTTGGGGGTGAAGAGTTTCGTTGGGGACTATTTCCTGCTGGAGAACACCGGCAAACTGTATCTATCCGCCTCCAGTTTGTACTCACGGTTTGCTGCTTTGAGCTCCATAAAACATTACCCACCCAGCTTCATTGTATTGGGGTGCCAGGGGACAGGGAGGGTTGCAGCAGACTGGAAACCTCACCAAATCACACAGAATCTACCTGAAAGGATTTATTGCATGCGAGGTAAGTGGGAAAATGTGTTTTGGATGAACTGCTCCTTTAATAAAGCCCGATATCAGCCCTATATTTTGGTCTGGCTGTTACAGTGAAGCATTATCCCTAGACAGCGGTGCATGGCTGGGCTTGCTGCCTTGCTGCAGCCCAAGCAGTGTGAGGAATTCCTCAGCGGTAAGACAGCCTTGAGACCTCCAGACGAAGCAATGAGTCAGGCCTGGTCTTTTTATTGCTGCGCTGTCAGGCCGCGGCCAATCCTGCCCGGAATCAGCACTTTTCAATTGCCGTTTCATCCACTTTTGAAGCACACGTTCCGTCTCGCGCGCGGTGCTCTGGCTGCCCTCCATCAGCACACTTTTAACTGCACTCATCCCCTCTGGAATGACACAGAGAGAGCCATTACAGTGAGGCCTTTCGGCTTTGCACCGGCTCCTATCTCCTCACCGTGGATGACAAATTCAGTAAGACTGCAGAGTTACAATGTTAGCGATGCTGCAAAAACCCTGTGTTAGCATATAGGGCTATAAAGTGAGCCCTCATATTTGCAGGTCATGATCCAGCCTGACATCCCCATGTATTCAGCCCTATATGTCCTGTAAGTCCCTGCTTTGTTTTGCCACCACTGCCCATTTAGACCCAACGGCACTGACTTTTGAACTCTTTCTTATTGGTTACTTGTAATTCTGGGGGTCTTTTTTTAAATTCTAATGGAGATCACAAGGTTTCTAAAGAGTCCAAATATGTCCCGCTGAATTCCAGGGAAATGTGTATAAAATGATGCACAAGACATGTAGATATTTTCTATTTGATGTAATGCTGCAGCCATAAAGCAATGGCATCTTGGCTTTGAACCAGCAACCGGCAGATACAGAATATGGATGTGACATTGTTGTACAACAACACTGAAGCAACTTAAGGGGAAATTTAAGGGAACATCGGGGTTCAAGGGGTTAAAAGTTATTAGATATGGAGCATTTTAAGGAATATTTATCTTTAATTGTAGAGTCTTGTATAAGATAACACTTAACATTATCATTTGGTGAACAATAATTCTATAATATGGAACAAGTCCCAACTTTGAACCTACTTAAGGGGAAATTTAAGTGAAAATCAGAGTTGAAGGGGTTAAGCATTGGATTAAAAAAAAAATCTTAAATCTTGTGTTGTTCTAATATTTAATTTATTTTTACCTTTTTTTCATTGGTTATGTGATCTACAATTTTCCTTTTTATATATTGCTTATGTGCCTTGATGGTGCTAATGTTATTAGAAATAGAAAAAAGATTATAAAAACACACAGCTAAAGTCCAGGCTAGGCAACCCAAACATAAATGTGTATTTTTTAAGTTTTCTCTGACAAGAAAACTGCTTTCACAGTAAGTTTGGACAAGTTGTTATCCAAAGGCCGCTGGGAGCTGTCAGTTCAGCGTATTTCCCAGCAGCCTCCGATTTTCACTCAGGTTCTCCGCAGGACTTAAAGCATGAGATAAGAAGAAAGGACTGCGAGTCTACCAGTGATTGAATAGTGTGACAAACTGGAAGAGGAAAATTCTCATGACGCAGGGCGAACTCTCGCTTGGACTTGTGCTGCAAGGGGATACCAGCTTGTGATCAAATGCAGGTAACTCTCTCAGAAACTAGCCTGAGCCGTGCCGCGGGAGAATACAGCCAGCCTGCACTACTTGTGGTAGTTTGAGGTTGGTTTTGATAGGCTGGCATACCTACTGTATCCCTCAGGTCCCTGTTTGTTCAGCTGTAAATTTGTTCCGTAACACCGGCATCACACCTGAAAGCAGTTGACTCCTTCAGCCCCGAGTTCATTAAAATTCATGCGGGTATAATTATGGGGAGGCAATTATTGCACAGTTTGCATTGGAAAACACTCAAGCATGTGGTGCATTGATAATCTATGCTGCTTTACAGAGACGGTTTTCCATATCACAAATGCACACACCTATGCACAAGCCTATGTTCTCAAACAGTGTTCTGTTTTGAATGATATTCCCAGCATGATCCCCGGCTTCTCATCACTCTGAGAAGATGGAAAGAGCGGCCATAAATATAAATATGATTGCATGTCTGTTTGTGACCAGATCTGGTGCGAGATGAAACATTCACAGGAGTGCTGAGAATGCTTTCATTCTGGAGCAATGCCTCTCCACCAGGATCATCTCTCTGATGGTTCCCCAAGTCCTCTTCACATGGTCTCTGAGCACAAATCTATGATGTAGCTTCTAATATTAGCTCTCTGAGTGTGTGTGTGTGTGCGTGTAGTATCTGATCCCCGCTACTACCATGGAGAATCAGCACCTGGAACATCATCCTAGAGTGTGTATGTTATGCTTGACACGAGTTCATATGGCTGTCTCCTTGGAAACATCTGCAAGTCTGCATGTGGAATAGCCAAGTGTCAGCCGTATAGTGGGACAGGTCCTGGTGGTCTGCCCAGTGCTTTTGCACCTCCAGTCAACCTTAGAAGGAGGTGCTAGGAAGGCAAATGGCTGCAGGATGTGCCAAAAAAAAAGTGGACCCAAGTATGCTAAAGTCCTGTGTGTGGTAGTACTGAGGGGAGCCACGGGTGGCAGCCTATGAAGCAGTCTTAGAAGCAGACCCCCTTGTTCTCATCCTCCTAAAAAAAAAAAAAAAGAAAAAAAAAGTGCATGAAACAGCTGTGGAGAGTCCATCATCCTTCAGTTGGGGGGAAGTTGGTCAGTGCAGCAACACGAGGCACAAAGCATGTAGGTCAGTGGTTCTCAACTCGTGGGTCGCAGTCCAGAAGTCGACCACAAGTCAATTCTGAGTGGACCACGGGTGTGCAGGTCACAGAATTTGCTCATTTTTTTTAAATTGATAAAATATGACAAAAAAGTAAGACCCTCTTACATTTAAAGGATTAAAAAAATTGAAAAAAAAAAAAAATACTAGTACAGATAACAAAATTGCTGCTTTGGCCCATGAAATTTGTTTTCAGTGCATATAGGCCGCTTGCTTGGACAAAAGTCTGCGTTTTCCAATGAGAAAAATTGAATCTTCACAGGCCAAAGCAGTGGAAATAAAGGGAATATGTTTAACTATCAGATGGTTAACAGTGCATGAAACCATTTTGGATTATTACACTTTTCATTTTGCAGATGGAAAGGCTCCTAAGTCTGTGCGTGGACCTGATTTAATGACTCAGGACGACTGTGGAGCCCGAGGCTACACCAGTTGAGAGTGACTGCTGTAGGCTAGGCTTTATTAACGGGTCCCCCTGAGAAGCCCTCGAGTGAGAAGTTAGCCCAGCAAACCAAATGAGCCTAGAAAATAACTAGCCTAGCCAACTGGGCTAACCCCCAATGAGTGAGGACACTGGGAACCCAACTCTCATACAAGCATCAGTCTCCTAACTGAACAGTGAAAGGTACAAATGCTCGTTTCAGCAGGGAAAACTGTCCTAGGTAGCTGGATAGGTAGCCACACTTGAAGCATGAGTACCCAAATTTAACTGACTTAAAGTGTGACTTGAAGGGTTGAAATCCGAAAGTAAAATAGCATGGGGATGACGTAAGCATATTGATGTGACAGCAGGCTCACAGTAACTAGCACTGTGTATTTCACCCAGGTTGTCCAAGGATTATTTTCTGTGTCGCTCCAGCTAATCTCTGCGTGTGCGTGTCAGATTGCGCCTGGAGCGTCTGCGGTTGATTAATCTGGTTTGCAGTGTAAAGGCTCTGTTTTGAGCGGACTTTATTGGCACTGTCAACCAGGACAGGTGCGACATGACAAGCTGGTTAACACTTGGGACATTTCTCAATAGAGTATGGAGAGTACAAATGTGTTTAAGACTTTTACCATTCTCCACCATACGCATGGATATCGTAAAAATAAGTAGCTTCAAAGTTAGAATTTTTTTTTTTATGATGTATGACAATGTCACACACATATCCTGTGAAGCTACATCACACTGAAATATTCCAAGATGCCATTGTTTTATGGCTGCGGCATTACATCAAATAGAAAATATCTATCACAAATATGTCATGTGCATCATTTTATACACATTTCCAGTAAATCAGCAGACAAAGCATCAGACTGCAAGGAAAAGGTGGATGAGGAGATTAAAAAAAGATGGTAACTAAAAGTCTGAGAGCATATGCTTTCTGACTCCGCCCACTGATGCTTAACTCAGCCAATGAGATTATTCCTGCCTCCACAGCAGCTCAGTCTGTGAGAAATGTTTGTACTACTAACACTCCAATCCATATGCGTACATGACTTATCAGCTTGTGTGTGTGTGTGTGTGTGTGTGTGTGTGTGTGTGTGTGTACATCCATCTGTGCAAAGCGATGCATTTTTCAGCTACCAGAGGCGCGACAGGGTGACATTTCTGAAGGCACGTAAAACCTTGCCGCTGTCTCACAGCACTGTCTGTTTGGATTACAGTGACAAAGCTCTCCAAGCGTGTTTATAAAAATAGCTTCTGTCATCTCAGATACACAGAAAGTCAACAAAAGCCAATATGACTTCAGCACAGTGTTTAAGAAGGAGAGTGGAGTACGAGATTACATATATAACTGCATTTTGATTGACAAACTGGTAACCACGGTGGGAAAAAACACTTTTAATTATATACATTTACAGATACAAACATCACTTTCACACCTTCAAATAAGGGCTAATCAAGGTTGTAGATAGCATCATCCAAATTACAGTCTGCAAAGTAGAAATAATTGGACAGCTGATTTAATTATTAATTTTTGCATAGAAGTGCAAACCTTGTTAATCAGACATACAAAAACACCAATTAATTTTTTTTTTAAATCAGAGCAGAAAATTCAGCCTTGTGTCCTTCTTCAAACACTGACTTTGAAAATTGCCTGCTCTATGGGCTTCTGTTTATACTTGAAATAATTTTCATCAGGGTGTTTGATCCAATTAGGTGCTTTACCTGCTGTAGGTCTATTAGTCCAGCCAAACACAGGTGGCTGGAATCGATTGAGAAGCATTGTTTTGTTCATATTTTTGTGATTGCTAATCAGAACATGCAGTGTTCAGGAGCATTTACGCATGTGGCAAGTTCATTTTGTTTTCTATGACTACAGGAACACAGATCACATACAACAGACATACAGCACACATTTTCTTAGAAATTAAATGCCGGCATGGATGTACAGCTCACTGGGAATAATATTAATATAAGTTATCTAGCCCACTTTTCTCACAAAAGATGTTTTGTGTTGCTGTACACTTGTATTGTTATCACTTTAGTGGACAAAATAAATAAACAAATAAACAAATAAAGAAATAAATAAATAAAAAGATAAATAATAAATAAATAAATAATACAAAATAATGCATAAATAAACAAATAAATAAATCACAGGAGCAAAAAAGGAATAAAAGGTAGCTTTGAGTATGCAATCAGTAACAATTATATCTGAAAATGGGTACAGCTGTTTGAAATTAAAACATTCAATTTTTGTCAAGACAAGGAACACAGCTTCTCTCTGATCTGATCCCACAAGCCAACATTATCTGCTCCCAGTTCCAAACTCAGCCTGATCGCTTCACTAGTGGCCTATGAGAAAACGCCTCCACACCTTTAGGCTGAGTGACACAAGATGGCATCACGATGACGGCGCGGCGCACAAAGGGTGTGTGAGGGGGCTCGGCCATGCCACGGCCTATAACGCCCTGCTAACCTGCGCTTTCAGCTTCCATTCAAAACAACAGAAGATCATAGCCGCTGTCATATCTGGGAGGGCGGCATCTGGGTGCAAAAAGGCGCCGGGTCCCATAACTCTAACACAATTTGATAAGGGGGATGGGGTTTTCACGCTCGCTGCCCAGAGGTAATGTAATGGCTAATCTCACACTGCAATGCCGCTGTTTGTCATCCCATCGGAGGCCACAGCTATGAAACAATTCCTCACAGAAACACAATTCTCTGGCAGATATTGGAAAATAGACAGGTGGATGGAAAGCTTCTTGGCTTCTGATGTTGAAAATCAGGTTTGGTACTTTATAGAAAAAAAAGGAGTTTCTAGTCATGAGGAAATAGAGAGTCAAGGTATTACCATTAGGTTTAGCCTTTTCAACCCTGTTGGTCCCATTGGTACGTTCATCATTACAGACTAATGCTGCTTTGTACAAACCCACAGAACTTTATTTTAAATTCTAAATGATGCACAAGACGTCTAGATATTTTCTATTTGATGTAATGCTGCAGCCATAAAACAATGGCGTTTTTGGTTTGAACGTAGCTTCGATTAAGCTGCAACCAGCAGATACACAATATGGATGAGACATTATCCTACAATATGGAGGAAATGTTTTTTCTAACTTTGAAGCTACTTAAGGGGAAATTTAAAGGAAAATCAGACTTTAAGGGATTAACCAATTTTGGAATATGTTGGATCTCTTTCCTCAGATATATTGCCTGTATAACAAACTCTCTTAACTCCAACATATTAAAACAATATAACAACAAACATTTTCTTGTAAGGAGTAACTGAAACGTACCTGAGAGTTTCTTTGTCAACTCCTTTTGCTCGGCAAACGATAGCGTGTCGGAGCTTTAAAGCCCCGGTCCGTGAAGAGAAAGTCAGAGGAGTTTCTCAACAGGTTCATGGTATGAAGTCTTAATTTGTATTGATGTGCTCATGTCAGCTGTCTCTTTGGCTTTGCCACATGCTCTGATGATCACCATCCTGCCCAAGAGCCATGAAATAGGCCATATGGGGCTTTCACAAGGATAAACCTATACAGTGTATTGGAGGGTGTAGCAGGAAGACCTAATGGAAGGATGTTGCACTCAGGATTGTTTTTGGTCAATAATTCTCAGCATTTGTTATCTTAAGCAGGAGGCCAGCTTTATAAGGTATTCTTCAGTGTGGATCATCAATATAGTGTCAAGTAAACTGGAACGTATAACACAACAAGGGTTCAGTGTCTCTGTGTGGCGCACACTTCTACTCACGCCAGCCTGGCAGTGGTGAAAACAATTAAATGTGTAAATTCCCCCTATTAGCCCCCAGACAAATGACCACTATCATCAAGCAGGAACCCAGAAAATGCTAGCAGGCAGCTGGGTGAGAGAGGGCACCCCTGCACATGGGAGTGGTCCAGTGAGCTCATCACATGTCAGACACCCCAGGGCCGATTTAAGTTGGCTCACACACCAGCATGATACTGTGCTGAGGGGCAAAGCACCTTTGAGAATCACTCACACCGCCACACACTGACCCAAATGTCCACCAAACAAGCTTAGCAGCAACTCTAGTAGGTCAAAGCCAATCCCATAACATCTTATTTTATCTTAAATTTTCCCTTACGTAGCTTCAAAGTTGGAACAAACAAACAAAATCAACAACATTTTTTTCCATCTTGCAGGACAATGTTCTGTATCTGCTGGTTGCAGCTTCATTGAAGCTACATCATTGAGTGAAATATGTTCAAAGCCAAGATGCCCTTGTTTTATGGCTGTAGCATTACATCAAATAGAAAATATCTACATGTGTTGTGCATCATTTTATACACATTTCCCTGGAATTCAACAGGACAGATTTGGGATCTTCGGAAACCTTGGGATCTCCATCAGAATTTAACATAAACAAAGCTATGCAGCAATGACAAACCCATTGAAGAGGATGAGAATCAAATAGATTTCTACATCACATCTTTACATTGAAGACAAAAAGCAAATAAATGTTTTATATAGGTTTTATATTAAAAGGTCAGGGCAATGCTAAGTGTGCTAAATAAGAATTTAGCTCCTTTATAACAGAAAAGAAGCTCATATACCTGGATTTTTAAAGGTGCTCTAATCTAGTAAATTTCATTTATTTTCTCTACCTGCTTAATCTCTCCCAGGCTCATGTAGGGCTAGAGCCTGTCCCAGCATGCATTGGGCATACAGCAAACATTTAGCTGTTTAATAGATATTGCTACAGTTGCCTGCTCCAACACTGATAACCCTTGTAAATACAGCACCAGAGTGACAGTTGAGGCAATATCTGCAGTCATCCATATAACTACTATCTGCATAATTTTGGGAAATTAGGATATCAGTGACATCAGTTTAAAAATGGTTTCCAAAGGTCTTGAAATATAAATCCATACATATTGTATTGTGGATGGGTCAGTGGGTGATATTTAGGGACTTGAGAGTCTGCTAGTTTTCTCTCAGCTTCACAGTTTTCCTGCCCTGGTCCTGGTCACCATTTTTACCACAACATGATTTAAATAAAAGCCCTATGACTAATCTAAGTGTCCACATGTCACTCCCTCGCACTGTATAAACCGGAGCGCTCGTACACTTCAGTAGGTTTTGCGTTTTCCAGTCTCTAGGCAAGGTACAGTGCCGAGCGCTGAAGCGTGGCCATATTGCTCCGCTATTACGGGGTTTGTCTCCTGGCTAATGCCTGCGTACAGTGCAGGAGAGGTTAGACGCAGCGTGCCAGACAAGGTGAGCGCGCCGACCTCTCTCAATAAGACAGGGGCAATGATCCGGCGAGCGTTGACCTAATTTGGGGGGGTATCTCTGATCCGGTCATGTTACCGTCAGGAACCTGCGCCCTGTTTAAATTCCTTGCAGCTGTTTTGTCATGGCAGGCGGAGTACTGTACGAGGGGCAGGTGGGGGGAGGATACCTTGTTAGTATGTCTTGTTTTGTATAGTTTTGTATCACTATGTCTGTGGTGTGTAAAATACTGTTGTTGTACAAATAGGACAAATAGGGTGGTTCCTTTAAGGGACTTGTGTAGCATTTTAACATCAATAAATCATTACCACATTACAGTAACACTGAGACACAAGTGTAATTACTCTAAACAGATAAAACCATCACCAATACTGACAGCCCTCATCAGCGAGAAAAAACGTTCTGGTTTGCTGTTCAGCCTGAGCGAATCAGGGCACAAAAATGTAAATCTGCTTATACTGTTATTTTGCTAACTAGCTAGCAAGTTATCTAACAAGAGACATCTTCTTCCACAAGTAATAGGGCTGACAACAGTGCCAGGTGCAGCTTTTCATGAGACAAATTCTCAATTCGTGAGGTAATGCAAAGAAATTTGACCTCCGGCCTCAGTCAGCACAACTTCTTTGAGGTTGGCTTGGTCTGTCCCTCGCTTTACATTGTGCGCAACCAGGTCAGATTTGGCGGGAAATCTGCCATATTGCTTTACAGCACAAAACAGAAAGGGGGAGCAAATACTTATTATTATATGGCTTATACTAGTATATGGCAATTATACCATGTATCACAAACAACTTGAGAATTCTCTTTAAAAATGCTAAACCTTTAAAATGTGCTTTTTGCTCATGTTTTTTTCCCAACAGCAGCAATATGATAGCAACTGATATGACAGTGTGTCAAACATGCAAAATAGGCAGTATGATATTATTTTACAATGGAAAAATACCACAAAGCAACAAAGAAAATCTACACCAATGATGAATATCAACAACAACCTGCGTAGGAGACTTCCTCTACATGCCAGATGAGGTTAAGGTGTAGAAAT
Source organism: Neoniphon sammara (assembly GCA_900302535.1). Taxonomy (NCBI): domain Eukaryota; kingdom Metazoa; phylum Chordata; class Actinopteri; order Holocentriformes; family Holocentridae; genus Neoniphon; species Neoniphon sammara. The sequence goes on from OMKZ01043185.1 coordinate 64,587, forward strand.
ATTATCATAAACCTTACTGCTGGAGGCTAATCTATCCTTAAAGAGAATATCTAATGAGGTGCTGAATCATTTCTTTATCAGGGAATTAAATCTCTTGAATATATGAACAGAATCTTAGTCTCTGCTTTAGCTCAGAGCAAGACCCACTTCTTCCAGTGTCAAGGGAGGTGGCAAAAATGTCAAGCACAATTACATGAAACTCTGTGCTGTCATGGATTCTTAAAAGTTAAAGTAACACCGAGCTAGAGGACGCTTTGGGACCAATTCTCTCATTCTCTACTTCTCCCACTGGATTAAGGCCATCGATTCACCTAGTGCACTTTAGGGTCACAAATTGGCTGTTTGCCTAATCAATGGCGGCCACCTTTCTGACAGTCAATACCTGCTTCATCTCCCCACAGCTCCTCCTCAACATGTAACCCACTGTCTACCATCGATACGACTGCATCCGCTCCAGCAGAAAAAAGCTGTATCAGAGCCTAAATCAGCCAGAGCTTCCCCAGGAAGAGGATGAAAATCAATACTTCTGGAGAGAGGAGCCATGATGGATCCTAATGACAGTGATTGTTATGATCCTCTCCCAGCGATCAGAATCTCGTGGGTCTGGTGGACTTACGATGGGCTTGATAAGGAGAATCAATTGCAGACAGGAGATGTGGTGGTGAATTGTGAACAAGCTCTCTTTTCTGACTTTGAGAAGTCAAATGGACAGGAAACTCCATGAGTAGATACAGAACAACTCAAATGTTTGATACTGAGATGTTTCTAAATACACCAAACACTTTAATAAGCTGTATAAAATGATGCATATAGACATCATGCCAGACATTACAGCGCTGCCATCCAAGTAGTTTGCATTCAATTCACATGCTTATGGAAACATTACATCTTCAATGATGCTAGCAATAGCCTAGCTAGCAGGCAGTCATCAGCTATTTTATGGGATATTGGGATGTAAATACCACAGGACTTTGAATGGGTTAACCATGCAGTTATCAAGGAATATCCATGTCTCTTGATTTTGAATGCAGGGTTGTACAGGAAGGGATGCATTTTAAGTTTCCAGTTTGTTTGGAATAGATAGAACTGGGTAGTTAGCATGAGCAGGGATAGCCATTGTGGTTGAACAAAAAAGAAAAGACTACAACCTAAAGAAGCTGCAACTTCATCAACAAGAAAATCCAAGGAGAGAGACGTCATTGTCCCATCCACCCTGTTTGATGGACAGGTGATCTCTGGAAGGCGCGGTGCAGAAACACCACATCGATGAGCGCTTAGCACCAAAGATGGAGACAAACTGAAAAAAAAAACAACAACACAAGAATCACAGGGATTACCACTTTAAATAAGATGTTGAGGGAATGATCGGGCCATCATGTGAACAACAGCCAGACTCTTATATAGAAACAATAAAAGAAGCTGCT
>OMKZ01043185.1:67237-77704 GCA_900302535.1 Neoniphon sammara
GTGGAGGAGGGGGGGGAGTGGGTGGAGGGGAAATAACATCAACTCGCCTCCTCGCTGCCACAGTCGCACCAACAGACCTTGATTCCTAAGAGAGCGCCGTCGTCGTCTTTTGTTGCCTGGTGCATAGGAACAAGAGTGGGCCAGAGAAATGGGCGCATCCGGTGGCACCGTTCCGTTCAGCAAACAGCGTCCCCATTTTTTTTTTTTTTTTTTTTTTTTTTTTTTTTGGGCTTCATTACTGCAGCTGCTCCCTCAAGTTTTTTGCTGAGTGTGAAAAATATATTTAAAAATGTCATTTCAGCCTTGTTGTGAAACAGCTCTGGTTCACATCCCCCTCCCCGACAGATGGAGGTGAAGGTGTGTTTTTGTTTTGTTTTTTTCCATTCACCGCCGCCAGCCGAGCCTCACTCAATTACCTCGCGGCAGTTTTGTGACCTTTCCAAAGATAGTGCTAACCTCCCTGTAACCACCAAGCCCCCTTTTTTTTCTTTTTTTTTTTTGAGTCAGGGGACACCATGTCCTCTGTCACACTACCCGCTGATTGATGCCTTGGGCGGATAACTACATGTTAAACATCAAGGTGAGGGTCAATCCATTTTCAATTCACTGTTTCAACACAAGAGCTGCAATTTACTCATGACAGAGCCTCCAATCTTAATAACCATAACATCAGACATGAGTAGCTTTTTATGCCAGTCCACTTCCTGAATTGATAAGTTTAAAGTACATTGGCCCTGTTAAAAATTGTATCCTTATGATGAAGAATGCACAGTCACATATCTTCAATTCATCATCATCATCATCATTTATTTAATTGTCAGGAGAACACTGAGGGAAAAATCTTCATTTACAATGTCACCAGGCAGGATTACAGTGGAAAGAGCAAGTATTTAAAAGGAAATTTAAAAGAACAAATCATATAAAATATAAGAGAACAGTATAAAGGAACAAATTAGCAATAGAAGTAAAACAAACATACAGAAATTAGAAAACAGTCAGTTGTGAAACATTTACAATCAAAAGCAAAAATCATATTCTTCAAATGATAGTGCTAGGGTAAATGGAAAGTTAGCTCTTGACATATATTTATAGAAGGCAAAAAAAAAAGAGTTGCAGACAGGATCATTTGAATATGGTAAATGCACACTGAATAAATGTGACAACCTGTTAGACAGTGCATACTGAAGCAAGTGGTGCAAGGTTAACAGGTTATCATGAAGACTGCAAAGAGCATAATATGGGCAGCAGTGATACATACATATCAGCTTCATACAGGCATTATACAGAATCATATATTGCGACTGAATGTGGGTTATGACAGGAAGTCAAAGTCCAAACAGTCCTATTGAATTCATTGCGTTCCTTGAAGATGCAGCGCAATAAAAAGGGAAATAAGTCACAAGCAGGCTTTCTAATACGATTATTGAAAATCACATTATACCTCCTTCACTGCGGCCTCCTCATTATAACCCAGTTAGCTCGGCTCTGGAGATGAAACACTGCCCTACTTACTAGAAGACACCGGTGACAAGAACAGATGAAACCCAAACTTGTGTGAGGAATATCTGTCATCTCCCTTTCTCAAGGAAAAAAGGACTTGACCTTTGACGGCTTCAAAGGTCTCCTTTGTTTGCCGAGGGAGGGGAAGACATGAGCCGCCAGCATCTTGACAGTCCGGGTCGTGATGCAGGAACACGATGAGGTCAAACGACCCGCTGAGGCGGCCCCGTGATCCGCTTCAAAGTCAACAGCAGCTGAATTGAAGAATCCAGACTATGAGTTATGATGGTTCGGCTAATCTTAGCCAGCGTTCACTGATGTGTAGCAATATCAGGAACAAGGGAGCAGGACCCTAATCTGAGATATCGATTGACGCACTACGAGAAAATGAAGCCAGTCGAGATGTCAATGCATCCACAAGGTCACTCATTTTTTCATTAACAGTATGGTTACGCGCTGTACTTCATAATGACATTACAGGAAAGAATGAACTATGTTATGTTGTATGACTAATATACAGTATGTACGTTGTTAACCTGAGATGCCATTCACTATAAATTGCGTATACATTGCGGTAGAATGAAAAACTTGTGAGACCAATTGCACTACATAATAATACTGCGTAATATGTTTGTTCAATTTATATTTTTCAGTTTTCTTATATTATTTATTTATATTATTTAATTTTTTTTTTTACAGTTTTTTTAATATATAACTTAGGTGTTTTATTGTTTGTTTGTTTTTTTGCAAGACCTGCCTCCAGTTTTTTTCATCACATCAATCCCATTACAGGTTCTTCATTATTACCTCACTCTCCTTACAATATTGCACAGTGCATCGCCTCAAGCTGACAGACATTATTACTGGTATGATATGTCTTGAAGAGTGGTGACACTGAGGAGAGCGGCGTTTCTGATTATACCACACACAACTAACCCCCGACAAGCGGAGACAGTCGCTGGTGTGCGCTGCCTAATGAAGTACACCAGAGCGGCTCCATATTTAAAATGCCAGACGCTTTTAGAACATGTTGGAGCTAAACTGTTGTGACAGTGAATATGGAGCCGTGCTAGCTATCTGCTCAGCAGTGCTGCATGGACACCCTGAGGCCGCCGTGTGACTGCTACATGATGATGATGAAGGTATTCAGCGCAGATTGCAGCTATCTTGTGTGAGCAAAAAATGTCTTTAAACCCTTAAACTCGGATTCCCCCTTAAATTTCCCCTTAAGTAGCTTCAAATTTAGAAAAACATTTTTTTTCCCATATTGTAGGACAATGTCACATCCATATTGTGTATCTGCTGGTTGCAGCTTCATTGAAGCTCCATCACACTTATACTGAGTGAAATATTCAAAACCAAGATGCCATTGTTTTATGGCTGCAGCATTACATCAAATAGAAAATATCTACATGTCTTGTGCATCATTTTATACACATTTCCCTGAAATTCAGCAGGACATAGTTGGGATCTTTGGAAACCTAGAAATCTCTATTAGAATTTGATATAAAGTTCTGGGGGTTTGAACAAAGCTCGGCCGAGCAGCATTGATGAACCCACTTGTGAGCCCAGCAGAGTTGAAGACCCTGTATTGTGTTAAAAAGTAGCAGGGGGAGAGATTTTAATGGATGCAACTTGCATAATACACAAATTCCTCAAGCACAAAATAATTTCACATTTAGTCTAAATTATTCACTATTCTTGCAATGCAATAAAGCAATACCACACTCACTCTGAACTGATCAAACAAATTCATTTAAAGCAAAATAAAGGGCACCTTATCAACATTTTACAGACTCTGGAGAGTGTTAGCTCATTGAGATATCATTTTCAGCTTCCTGGGGGAACGCGCCACTGTTCATTTAATCTGCAGCTCCCTGTAACATTTTCCTCAAAGGCCGGAAAACAATGGAGGCCGCAAGAAAGGAAAACAACTCAGATTTCATTAAATCAGTAGGAAACCAGCACACAATCAATACAGAACACGACTTTGCCATTTCCTTATCCAGTGACGCAGAAAGAGGCGACACAAATCTCATAATTGGAGCGCAAACAAAGCTTTGTATCAATTGTTTTTCGAGTTTGTTTTTCGCAGTTGTAGCCCGTTCTGTTTGTATGCATGCATGTGTGTATAAATCTCAGTTGTTAATTTCCTCCCGTTAATATTCAAACCTATTCCTACAAAATCTGCTGTGAATCCACTCTATATTTCTATTTTAAACCCAGAAGAAGGGAGAAGCAGCATTTTTAACAGTAATTCAAAGACATCTCTTTTGTGGATGCAGCCGATTTCCAGTGAATCCACAGGATGTGACAGCAGGCTGCAGTGGCTGCTGTGCTCTGCAGTGACACTTTGTCCACTCGCATCAGCAACACTGCTCCCTACAGCGGCCCGTCACCAGTCCGCCTTTAACCACCTGCCTATGGGGGAAATAAAGCAGATCTGGCAACACCTGCCCACATCTGGCGCCTCTTCAGCCACCCAGTCACTCTTTATATGGGTCACAGGATGATGGCTGGCCATTATTCTGATGGCTGGCTTCAAAGCGCTAGCAGGCTGCTGAAGTGATGTGGAACTGTGTTTTGCTGTGGATGGCTGGTACTTTTACATAAAGATCTTGCCCAGCACAGCTTTAAGCAGGACTAGATCAGTGGGAATTACCAAATAATCACAATTCAGATAGTTTCAAGTAAAGAACATAATCTAAATCGATGTTCATATACTTGTTTAGAAAATTTATGTCACTAATTATGTTGTCTTGTGTGACACTCATCTCATCCCTAAGAAAGTTCAACACACCATGACCCACACCTATGTAGACTAAACTAAAATGCCCCACGATCCTGACGAGGTTAAATGGTAATGGAAAATGACTGACTGACTGAATGAATGAATGAATGAATGCTGTCCATCACCAGTAATTAAAGTCTTCAAAGGTGACAGGCAAACTCCACCTCCTGATTATGGGAGGGTTTTTTGTGCGTGACAGTGATGAAGCTAGCTGTCTTACAACAGATATCTTAGTTTGAGGTCTACAGAATACATTGGAATGCAGACCGATGCACAGTCAAAGAGAAATCTTTAAACTGACACACAGAGGCAGCCGCTGAGAAGAAATCAAACGGTTAAAATGAACTCATTTACTCTCTGAAATGAGCTGAGACACTTCAAAAGTGTGGAAATGGATACAGGTGCAGCGCCTTGCCAGAGGCTACAGTGTAGCTTCGTGCTGGACTTTGAAACTTAGATGATCAAAAACAGGAAAAGCAGCAGATCAAAAGTGAGAAAAATGACCACCTCTTTTGCAATTTATTTAATAAATTGGTGCAAAGAGTGTTTGTCTTTATTTGGCAAACTACTGTATCAGGCATACAGAACATTTACATAAATTGGATATATAGAAATCATTAGAAGCCTTCATACTGTTCAAATATGACCAGCATTGTGTATTTTTGGAGTGGAGGTGTGTATGTTTGGAATGTGTAGATGGATTGTGTATGGTATATATGAGGGGTTTTAGATGTATAGTTGTGCATGGATGTATACGTATGGGCATAATTGTTATATTTGTATGTTTGTATAGGATAGGGTATGTATGGTGGGTATTCTGATTGGTTGATATGTCATTTTTCTTTATTATCCACTGAGTGGCCAGAGCACAAGTTGGTTATTGGGCTGGAATCCATAACCTTTTTAATGCAAATGACAAGAAACAACTTGAATATTCAATTTTGACATGCTGTTAATCTAATCTGTTACTAGATTTGCATTCATTAATCACCCTGACCTTTGAGAGGTTCAAACACACTGCCAAGAGACTTTTCTTTTGCCAAACTGAACTTTATTTACGCACTCATACTGTGTCTCCATCTGAATGCTACAACTTTGCATCATCCCCATGGTTACACATACACACGTGACGCCTGCCAAAAAATGCTCCAGAATGCGTTAATATGCTATTCATACTGTAACACCCACAGCTGTCACTTTGACATCCTGAAAATCAGCCCTGAGATCACATAAAAGGCTGAAGAACTGCAGAGGGATGGCAGTGGCTGTTTTCTCTTTTAACTGCAGATTTATCTTCATCAGACGGGAATAAAAACAAGCTCTCACATCAAATACGCTACATCTAGAGCACTGTCTCTGCCATCTTTGTCTAACAGTGGGTGTCTAGCGTTGCTGAAATGTGAAAATAATAACCCACAGCCTCCCTTACAGCTTATTAATAAACACAATATGCTGCCAATGTTTGGAGTGGGTTTTTCGGTATCAGTTTAATCACATAGATAAGAAAAGATTTTGGAACTGTACACTTCTCTGGGGCTGGAAGTGGGATTTGGACCAGCGGCCTCATCTGTCTGTGCACAACTTTTATGCTTACGACCAAATCCCCAAAAAGTAATAGTGATGTAGAATTCAGCAGTTTGCAGTAGGCTACATTTCTCCAATTTTCTGTGCACCATGAAAAGATAAATCTAAGTTGTCCTATTACCCAAAGTATAAATGCTGTGGGCCTTTTCATCCTGTTTGTAATCATATTCTTTGAAATCATCATTTGATGCAATCTAGAATAGAGGCACGGAATAACTTTATATACGATGCCCCAGTTCCAATTTATGGGACCAATATTTCCCGCGGCACTGCAAAAAAAAATCAAAGGGAAACATTGCTCTGGTATATTTAATTTCAAACTTTTCCATTTACTGAGCGCACACCCTGAGTAAGCACTTTAGAGGCAGGTGGTGCTACAGAGAGAGGAGGGGTGAAGCAGAGAGAAACAGTCGAGTGGGCACACAGTGGTCCCTAACTTATAGACTCCTATCAAAACCACATATATTAGATCATAATTCAAAATTTGGAGTTTGTTCAGTTTTGAGCTTTACTTAGTGATATTGTATGTTGAGTTTGGTATTTTCAGTGCGATCAATCTGAATTAAGTGAAAGATAATCAAAAACTTTTATGAAGTCGTTAATTGTTGCTGTAGCAGTCTGTAATTGACAGTATGATCTAAACAGTTTAAACAATGAGCTGACTTTCTGTTTGATGAGCTCCAATACTATTTCTATTAATATCACTCATGACAGATTTTGTCATCAAATATACTATATATACATATATAGACATTAAATAGTATTTATGTGTATCACTGTACTTCATAGACTATGGACAAAGTCAGGTAACAAGGAAGTTTATAGTTAATTAATAACTTTATTGAAGACATACTTTATTAGTGGGCTGCTAACTACCCAGCCTTTATTGATGTCCTCCTACTCTTTCATGCTTTCAGCTAGAAACAAGGGTAAACACAGGTGTTACTAATGACATTAATTCAGGTTCCCTTCCATGTAAGTGGACCAGAGCCTTTCCAGTGAGCCAGCATGAACAATAGCAGGGCTTTGGCTCTGTTAGAACAGATCCTTCATTCATTTGACTGGTAACACCTGTGTTTAACCTGGCTGCTGTTGGGTCAAAGGTCTCAAGGTCACCAGTTATGGAACTTCACTTTATTTATTCAGCTTTTTAATACCTTTAGTACTTTTGGAGATATCACAGTTCAGCTTTTATGGTATTTTTCAACTCTGTATTCAAATACATTGAGGAATATTGAGCTCTGAGCACAGAGACAGAGAGCAAAACTGATATTTAACGCACTGCTGCAGCTCCCACAGTTTTAATGGTGCAGACATATAATACCCCTCAAAATCTTCTACTATGTCTGCTCTATTGATAAAAAAAAAATATCTGACTGATACAATTTACAGTATTTATTGTATTACTCCAAGTGACACAATTTTCAGGTCATCTTGTTTTTCAGTCATTTTTCAATTCTCACTTCTCTTTCATACTTTGAGCTAGAAAACTCCTTCCACTTTTAAAATGTTCAGCTTACTTAGCACATAAAGAGTTCAACTTTTTGATATATTTTATACTTTTTAAGTTACACTTTCAACAACTGCTTGAACTTCTTAAAATACATGAAGTTTCAGCTACCTTAAGCATTGCTTCAACTGCTGCTTCATCTCTTTAAAGGACTGCTTCAACTACTGCTTCAGCCACATAAAGTACTGTTTAAAACACTTCAACATTACTTTTTCAACCTTAAGCAAGCACATAAATTTTCTTCAGAAAATTTAGCCTTTTCTAGTTAAGAAGAAATTCATTGCATTCATTGCTTGTAGCTTGCTAGCTAACAAGCATGGGATTATGCTAGTAAAGCTCAAACAAAAGCCACAAAAGCTCAAACTCCATCAATAGAAAATCCAAGTAAAAAGACGTTACAGTCCTGCACACACTGTTTAATTGACAGATGCTCTCTGGGAAATGTAGTGCAGAGACTCCTCAGCAGAAAAATGAGGAACATGAGGATCACCACTGGAAGAATTAACAACTTTGTACTGCTTACCAAGCTAAAGAGACACTGTTAGCTTTTCTAGTGAGTTAGCTGTGTGCACGTCCACATACCTGCATGGCTCATATGTTTCTGCACAGATATGAGGATTCTCCCTGGAGTGTTGATGGGGAGGAGAAAGCAGCTTGAACGCCCCATCCAGACGGTGTGGAGTGCTGTTGGCAGGAAATTAAAGGCACATTTCAATTAAAGAGGCAAAGTGTCCAGGGTATTGGTTCGTCAAGCTTCATGCTGCGTCAGCTTCAGACCGATCCCCTCGTAAATACTCTGACGGCAAGAACGTGAACAACAGGGAATTCTACATTTCAGATTCTGCAGGTAAACATATTACTCAGTTGGAAAAGAAATTCATTGAAATCTAATTTCCTAATCTAATTTCCCTCACAATGCTCAGGCCCCCAATGACAAAAATAAATTAAATGGAACTGAACCATATGTGCAGCAATAAAGCAGTGAAGCCAACAGATGAAATTTCCTCTTGCAGTTCCACAGCAAATGACTTCATTAGCCCGTAATACCTTGGTAAAGTTTCGCTGCCAAAAACACTCTGGAATTCAGTTTAATATAATGTAACTGATACAAATAAGCAGGTTACAGTTAACAATTGAGAAAAAGTGTGTTTTAACATTTGGTACAGTCCATTCTGTATAGAGCCAGACAACACAGGGTCAAATGCATTCAACCAAATGGCTTCTAAGTGAAGTCAGGGCAAAGCAGTGTGATCAGATAGAAGCAGCTGGTTGTCTGATGATGATGTGGGTCAGATCATAAATGTCTGCAGATTAGACTGCAGCCTGCAATCTCTGCTGTTTCCTCGATAGCAGCGGTGTGGCAGAGCCCTCCGTCTTATCTTCTGTGGATTTCCTCTCCGGTCTTTCCGCGGTTCTCTCCGATTTCCTGTGGGGACCCGCTGGGCCAATAGCGATTTTGTTATTAAAAGCCCAATCCCTTTTCATGTGCAGGCATGCTGAGCGTGACACTCATGGGCAGCGGCCTCCTCTGTTATACTGCAGGGGAGTAACAGCGGTGCTGCATCTTCCTTTCACCACTGCAGAAGAGGAGTTGTGAAATGAATGTGGACCACAGAGGTACATTGTGGTTCCACAAAGCCGAAATGTGCCAGTTGAGGAGAAATGCACAATTCTCTTTGTATTATTCATTTTTAGAGAATGTTTTTTCTTATTTAACGATGACCAAAGGCTTTCCTCAAACTTAAAGGAATAGTTCACCCATTTTTTTTTTCATTATCTATTGACCCCGTGCCTGTTGAAATACAGGTAAAGTGTCTTTGTCCATAAAATACAACTCCAAAAGCAGCCTTCTCCAAAACAACTGAAGTCAACAGCATTAGCATTAGCAATAGCATTTTTTAGAGTTCCCAAAAAGGCAAAAAAAAATTTATAAACTTACTCTATACAGCTCATCTAGCATGATTCAAGTATTATGGAGCCAAACAATCACATCCTGAGTGAAGAGACCTGTATTTACACTGTTATTTAGAGCAAATCTTCACTATAGCCTTCGATAGCAAAACAGTTCATGCTAACAGACAACCTTGCATGACATCTTGCTACCTCCATGTGTGTACCCAGTGTACCCAAAAATGAAAATTTTTGGGTACATTGCTCCTTTAAGCAAGCTGTTTTAGTTGTCTAAAATTAATCCTAAAACCTTAACCGAAGTTGTTTCTTTGCCTAACCATTAGCTAACCTGTTCATGTGACAAACAAGTACAAACAATGTGTTTTAGTTGCAATATTGTAAAATTATTTTTTGTCTATCTGTCTGTGTGTCCACTTAGAAACGAGTGGGGTGAAAAAAGCCACCAAATTGGCAGAAAATACTGAAGGCTTTTCTGATGCTGCTGGAGGTTGAAACGCATTGCATTTAGCAAGTACATAACCTGTTTGTATTCATCTTTAAGCACTTTTCATGTGTACACCTTCAGTAGTAATAAATGCACCAACTTTGCATCCAGGGTGCCTCCTGCCACTTTATTCACAGTATCTACATAATGTATGCATTAGCACAACCAAATCATTTGATTGATGGCCTTATTTACATAATTGGAAAGAAAATTGCTTGGACAAAATTGGCAGCTTTGTGATTTTCTTCCAAGGTTGTGCTGTATCTGAAGCACATTAAGGGTCCTCAATAGATGAGTCGTATATGTGGTTACATTTATGAATTGACACAGATGTGCATTAGTTTCTAACAGGAAAGTTACAGATGAACTACTGTTGCACTGACAGCAGTGGATGCAACTTTATAGATTAAAATCACAAAGCTCTTCTTCTGTTTATCCAAACAAGTCGGAATGTAAAACACATCACTTCCTGTGCAGCAGAGGATTTTTCCCGGGGAAAAAAAAACAACCAGACACTGAGTGTTGAGAACAAATGTAGAAGCTTTCATGAACTGGCTGTAGGTTGAGTAAACGTTATTTTACATCAGCTGTAGCAGAGAGTAGCAAAACATACATTTATTTAGATGAAAATGTCATGCCTCATTACTTCAGTGGCGCTGTTCCATATTCCTTTTGCACTGCTATACT
>OMKZ01043188.1:0-15605 GCA_900302535.1 Neoniphon sammara
GTTCCAGTCCAGAACCATGTAGACCGCAGCCTACCGAGCTGAGCTGAGGGCGATCTGGAATAAGTGAATGAAGACAATAACTAATATCATATATGGAGACCGATGAACTAATCTCCCTCAGATTATCTGAGTTAAGGTAACGAAGAGAATTGAAAATAAAGTTTGCAACCCTGCAGGGGTTTACGCCAGTAAAGTTTCATACCAAGCTGAACTAATCAACCTGCCCCTTCACAATAACTTGATATTAAAAAGGAAGCAGATGAGAAATCACTGCAGGCTTTGGCGCATTTATAATGCAGCAACAGGAAATGTAATCCGGAGAGGGCTGTTCCGCTGGGGCAGAACAGGGTAATTGGTTACTGGACTTAGCTTGGGTCTGCTTGATATGACTGGGAGTTTTTGCTGAGACTTTGGACAAGGTCTCACGAGAATCCCAATTAAAAAGTAAATGCAGAGTATGGCTCTTGTGAAAAGGGCCAACAAACAAGGCAGGCCTTGCTGCTTGGAAAGCAGTCCATGCCACGTCCGAGGAGAGACAATTGCATTGATTGGCCTATAAGTCTTGGTTGTGCGCTGATTTAAAAAAAAAAAAATAGGCTTTAGGTGCGGTTTTCAGTTTAATGGTTAAAAACGAAGCCTATAAAGCGTGCTGTCTTCTTTTGTGATGTCGGGCAAAGCGTTAAATAATATTGTTCCCAAAGCGAGGTCCGGGAATCACCATAGGTTCATGAGGATAGTCCAGTCAGTTAAAACAATGATGGTTCTCTATCCATTTTGCTCCCTTGGGATTGGTATAATGGGAGAATGTGTAAAGACGACAATTTGGCTTTACCTTACCACCTGTTTCCCCGCCTACAGTATGGACATTCAAATGCACTTCTAATAAACTAACCACAAAACTCTTCTAGACGGGGTTCCGTGGACAAAACCTTATCAAATGGGGCTCCGTGGTTAAATGCCTTTAGGGGTCGTTGATATGAAGAGGTTTAATGAACCTCTGTAATGACAAACAGCGCATTTTAGTTTCCACAAAGGGCGAGAGCATTTTGCTTTAATGCTGACTATAATTATCACCTCTCATTCTTTGACTTGATATGAATTAGTCCAAAATGTAGCAGAACAACAGCGCGTCAGCACCACGGACAGCGCACGCCCAGCTGTCCAGTATAAACTGAAACATGGGGGCATTGTACAAACTGAGCAAAAGTTAACCCTTTCATACAATCGTTATATACGCTACATAGGAGTGTGTATCTGCCTTGACAAATAAACAATAAGTGAAATGAAATTATTATCGTCTTAAGACTTTTCTGACACAGTTGATGCGGCCTTGACAGCGTTACGCAGCCTTCATTTACAGCCAAAGATGTGTAAAACTGTTTCTGTGCTACATAGAAACGGAAAGGACGAAACATGATCCCTGTAACCGGACACCACCCTGCTGCGCACCGCTTGTATCTGGTGTCGTTATGCATTGGCCATAGCATCGCCAGCTTGATTTTCATTGCGCCCCATGCTCAGTTGTGTGAGTTCACCAAGCTGTGAACGTGTAATATTATCAGATCAAGACTTGATGACAGGATGGATTGGCATTGTGAGCAGTGATTGCCCAATGGAAATGATATGTGAAAAAATTCTGTAACATTTTGAAGCCATATTTGATCACATATTGTCTCTCTCCACTATTGCAAGCCTACATATTGGATAGGATGGTGTTTAATGTAATTTGCAATACATTACCTCGCTAAACATAGATATATGATATTGTTAAAGTATTTAGTTTTCTCTACATCAGCTTCTTGCTCTATAGACTTTTTTTTGCTCACACACTCTGTACTGTTGGTTGCTCTGGATAGGGTGTCACTCACCCTGATCCTATTGCTCATTGATGCACCATCACTCTGGCCACCTGAGGAACCCAAGCCTATTTGAATAGGCACAGACATAGTGGAAGGAGTCCTGCTCTATCCACTTAGGTCAGTACCTCCATCTATATTGAGGACTACCTGCCCTTATTAGAACATCTGCACCAGGAGGTTAGTGCTATATCACAGACAGAAACCTCTCTGGATCAATTTCTTGCCTGAAGGTTGAAAGAGCAAATTTGTCCTATTGTGAAAAGATACTTTGAAATGTAAGAAGAAAGCCTTGAGAAAACTTTACTTTGTACCACTGCCAAGGTAAGAGAACATGATGCTGTGCTTTTGTGATTACTTTTAGTAATTTGCTGTAACAAAGCATTTATTAGCTTAGTTCACCAGGTCAAATCCTCTTGGTGTCACATTGTTAAAACTTTGGGACATTTGGGAACATTTCATTCAAAGAAACATGTACATTTTTATATAAGTCAGATTACAGTTCATCTCACTGTGCGTTTCATGGTAATAATAATGGTAATAATAATATATTGTTATATATTATAAACTATTATAAAAAAGTTGATTTTGTGGCATTGAAGAACCCTTTAATGTTCCTTTTAATCACCAGTCTGACTCTCACTGAAATGGTGAATTGGTGTAAATTAACAACAACAACAACAACAACAACAACAACAAAAAGGAAATACACAGACATGGATGCATGCAGACAACATTTCACATATTGCTGGCAACATCTAGTTTGTTTGTCTGTATTTTTGTTACCATATACTATTCTCTTCCCCTAGGATTTGGGCAGGGTGTCATTCTCCTTTTGCCCCTTGTAGGCTGAGCTGGAGCCCCGACAGTCAGATGGAGTCACAGAATTACAGACTCCCAGCTGCTTTAAGGGGCCACTATCACCTCAGTTATGGAGGGGCCATTGTACCTGAGTGAGTAGACATTACGCATTCTGCAGTTAAAAACTGAATTTGTCATATGGGAGCCTTTGTTGTTACAGCTTGTTATTTTACCGTGACAGGAATGTTACCATTCACGAAGATTACAACATCACCACCACAAAGAAAAGTATTCTTCGTCTCAATGATCAACTGTAGGTAACAATATATATATATATATATAGATAGATAGATGTATAGATAGATGCATATATATAAACTTAATAAACTGGTTAAAAATCCATTGAATTGTACAGAATGATGATGATAGAATGATTGAACAGAATGATAATGACATTTGCTTTATTTCTTTTCTCAGCATACCAAAACCAACTGATATAAACATTGCGTGAGTACATTCTGTTTAATTTTCCTAGCTGCAAGAACAGACAATGGGTTCCCTTCATAAAGAACTCCACAGTCCTCTTTGTTTTTCCAAATGCATAATATTGGCAACCACTATGCATGCCTCAAACTCTAACACACTTTATCTCCAATTTATTTTCTGGCACCCCTAACAGAGAAAAAATGATAAAAGTTGCCATTCCAAAAGAACATCCTTATTCATCGCACATCTCCCGGTTTGCAATGTTCCCATCCTTCCGCTCTCCAGACGACCCCGATACAGGAGTGAGAGCTGCCTCCCAAAACATCCTCAACCCTCTCATCCCTGCCAGTGCACCAAAAGTCACTGTGCTGAGCAAAACTATAGGTAAGAGGACAAAATTATGGGATTATTATGGGATGTCACAGTCTCAATGACAAATAGGCAGTAAAACAGCTTATGTGTTTCTAGAGAGGTCCATATATACAAGATATCTTCATTACCAATCACAGGTGACCCATATAGGCATGAGATCTTGGACAGACCCATGGCAACCAGGAAGAAAGCTGTTATGTGGACTGGAGGGTGTGGCTTCTTGGATGTGAGAATATGCTAAATATGGTAGAGAAATAAAGGAAAAGTTCTCTTATTTAAAAACGCAAGCAAATTGCTATTTCACATAACAGTTGAAGTTAATCAATAAATCAAGCAACAATCATTCTAATAATTTTCTTCATTCGTTAATAATATCTACCTTCAGCACCCAAAGCCAGTGAAGGACAAGAGCCAAGTATTCTACCCAACTCCCCCAAAGATAGTGTTCCCCAATCCTAAACTTCGTAACTGGAATGTCTCATTATCTGAGCGGACAGCCAACATGCTCAAAAATGTGGAGCGGACACACTGGGTCACCTCTTACCAAATGGACTACACAGGTAAAGGAGAATAAAACTCTTTGTACGTGTTGGCAGGAGGCTGAAAGAGTTCAAACATCAATACATTTTGCTATCAAAACATGCCAAAAGCATTGTGTAGTACTATTGATATTTCCAAAGCTATAAATAATGCAGTAATTGGATGTGCATAATTTTAAGGATGTAAATAGTTTTACAGTGATCTTTAATGTTTTATTTATCCAGGATCAGGGCCAGCAAATCCTCTGAAGGTAGATGACTACAAGGAAAAAATGACTGATCTTGCCACTGGGGGGATGACTTCACACACTGCACAACTGGTAAAACCAGA
The DNA here is from genome assembly GCA_900302535.1 of Neoniphon sammara. Taxonomy (NCBI): domain Eukaryota; kingdom Metazoa; phylum Chordata; class Actinopteri; order Holocentriformes; family Holocentridae; genus Neoniphon; species Neoniphon sammara. The sequence goes on from OMKZ01043188.1 coordinate 4,386, forward strand.
TTATAAAAAATTTATACGTACAGTGTGTAACATGTTACAAAAGCTCAAGCTCATTCTAACGAGTTCCCATCTTTCCTAGAGAGAAAAATCCTATCCTGTGTTTGTTCCCTCTAAACCAAGAGAGAGGTATAATGTAAGAACACGACAGAGCAGCTACCGTCCTCCAAAGAAACCTGTTGCTGAAACTGTTGAACACCCAAATCCAAACCCAACTGCAACCCCAATCCCAAACCAGGGCACTGCTTCAGCTTCTGCACCAAAATGTAGGCCACAGGAGATCACAGCACAGCATAATGAGATACCAGATCCAAATCCAAAGCGTTATAGTCATGCGGTGTACAGTATTAGCTCCACAGAAGCTGAGCCTGCTGAGGTGCCCCAGGAGGTCCTACACAAACAACAAACTGATAGCAAAAAATCTGAGGATACGATCAAGGAAAAGGAAAACGGCAAAGTCCGGTTTGATGAAGGTCACACAGACGTATCCATGCCACAGAGCAGCAAAGAGACTAACGCTGCTCAGGCAACAGGGGCAAAGATTACAGACGTGGAGCACTCCCTCGCTGTGTACAAACGCCCACTTTCACAGGTAGAGACAGAGGTCAACAAAGAGAAAAGCCCGATTGAGCTGTGTTATGAGGATGTACAGAGCAGCAAAAAACAGGATTTCAAAGTTGGAAGTAATCCATTTAGCCTCAGTCAGTCAGCTTTAGCCAGAGAGCAGAAAGTTATTGAATCAGACACTGAGGCATTACCAAGGGCAGCTTTAGAACAAGAAAAACTGCAAAAGGGCAGCGAGCTGCCACGCAGTATCTCTAATCCCAGCATCCAGCCACGGCCTCCTGTCCTGCCTTACATTCATCCTGTGGGAAGAGCGTGTGCAGCTCTTGGAGGTGGTTTTCCTTCTCTGTTGGACCTTAAGGACTCCTTCAGTAAGTCGGAGGTCCATCGCAACTTCAATAGCTCCATCATGGGTGCTGCTGTGGACCTGAGGGACAATATATGCGTGGGGAAAAAACACAATTTCTTTGGCATCAACTGCTCCTACCTCCATGGATAAATGAATATAACTGAATATGAACATCTACACCTGCAAGTGGGTGATGATGAATATAGAGAGCTACCCAACTGGTTATGTTCCCATTTTTAATATGCTCACAATAAAACATTTGAAGCATACTGAATCATTCATTTTGGCAGATAAACACACCTTTTCAAACTGTTTAATTACTATTTTATAAGTACAAAATGGGTCAAGCTAATTGGCAAATATTGTTCATTTGGTCTTTGGTTCTATGCATGGCATTTTTTCTAATTCTGCAGAGGAGAAACATTGAATGAGGCAGACTTTACAGGTAAAAGAGTCCACTGCAGAGAATTTTGTTTCCTGTGTATGGGATCCGTTTCTTTATACTGAAGTGCTGCAGTAACCTTCTAGATAGCCAGTTTGAAAGGAAGAAATGCCTTTTCACACGTAGGCTGCTGCAGTCAGAACGACTCCCTGTAAAAAGGGTTTTGTGACAGTATGTCCTTCTCGAGCAGCGAGGCTGTGGCCTTGAGCAATATTACAGCCTCTCATTCAGACTTTCACAAAGGCTCAGTGGTAATGGTACACAGAGCAAAACTGATAATTTTCTTGTTGAATCCTGTAGGCAGTCTTCAGATAGTTAATGATTTCTCACAAGGCAATGTCTCAACTACAAAGATGGATTTTGTTGTTGTTGTTGTTGTTTTTCATCTGTCATATTGTTACTCTTACAATTATTTGCATTATGTGACATTTGTTAGTCGTTTTAAAGACTAATTCGTTGTCATTTCTTAGGTTTATTTCGGGTTAGGGCTACTGTTTTTGATTATTTATTTATAGAAGCTATTTTATGTAAAAGATATATTCCCTCTGATTATGCTGTAAGCTAAGAATAATTCCAGTAGGGGGCAGAGTATCCTCATACTTTGTAGGCTCAAAACACTGCATTGTCACTGAATTTCTTAATTCGTACAACTGTCATGTAGTCTGTTTGTGCCGTGGACATCTTGTTCACTGCTTAACCAAATTACATGATACAAAAGGCTAAACTTATAAGTCCACGCCTTCTCCAAATTATCCCTATAAATGTTAGATTCAAATACCTGTGAATTCTGAATAATAAAGTGACTGCCATGCAAAGTCTTAATGTATGGGGAAAGCATCACATGACTTATTTTGAACATTTGGCATGTTCAAGAAATAACAAAAGCTGCGCCCACTTCTCCTTCAGAGATGCGGATGTGCAGACGGCATGCTCTCTAAATGTTTTTAAAAGTTATCTACTCCCCGTCCTTGCGTTAGGGGGACCTGGTCACCGCGTCACGGAAAAGATGCTGTCAATGGTACAAGTCCCGCCTCCTTGGGTGACGTAATCTGCATTCAACTGGAGTTGGTACCAGTCAATCACGCATGACCACCCGCCCTCATAAAGCGGTTGAAAAATTGATGCTTTCTCAGAGGGAGTTGAGTGCGAGATGGTCCGTATGTGCTCGTCAGAGTTGGCAGGCTCTTTGGTTCAGGCGATAATTTGAGTATTCTGCTACTGGTTATCTTTTCTCTTTTAGGCCAGATAAACAACATTTTCTTCTAACCAAGCGACTATTTTGTAATATTTCTACCCTCATCACCTGGAATTCACATCTCAAACTGTCAAGGTGAGTGCGTATTTCATTAGCAAGCCATACTAAGTGGTCCTTGCTCTGGCCATTTGTATGTTTCTCTTCTTATTCTAGGCTGCAGTAACACGTGTCACTTTGTAATAACAGAATCAGCAGTGGAAACAGCTGGATGACATACAGGCATAATTAGCCAAGTTTACTGTATATATTTCTTGTGGTTTGAAGCTGCATAGTGTGCTGTAAAATGCTCTGGACAGGATGACATAAAGCCCAGTCCCCCTTGTAAAACTCAAAAGTGGAGCAAGCCAACAATAAACTGCATTTTAAGGGCAGCAGGTCCATTTAAGACACTGTGTGAAACTTGATCATCTTCTCCAAGCAGTTGCTCTTTTACAATATTCCTGCAAGGTTTGATCAAACATGTGATTCATACAATAAACACCAGTAGATCCTCTCAGTCTCCATGGTAACTCCGAGTCCCTCTCCTCTCTTTTTGACTAGTAAAGACAAGTTGAGGAGGATACATCTACTGTATACATATTGTATAAATCCGTTACAGTTTTCAGTGTGCAATTCCTTTGCTAATAAAAGCAGCAATGAATCAACTACCCAGGAGCCAAAACTATGAATAATGTGCCTTGATAAGGAAAAGTGGCCATCCTCTCTCATGCTGCGTGGATGTAGGTGTGTGTGATAATGAGAAGAAATAGTTACGGATATCCAAATTATATTTGAGCCTAGCATTGGTTCTCAAAATGAGGTCTGAGGACAAAATGAGATCCTTGTGGGTCCCAAATGGTCCCCAGCAAAGAGACAGATATTCCATTTTTTTGTTATGTAGGTGATGGAATGTATTGAGATAATATGTATACATGTTGATAATAGGTTTCTCTCATCCATATGAAAAATCCAGTTTAAATCAAAGATGGTTTGTTCAGTAAAAATTATCACAGAGTAGTTACTGTCAACTAACTATACTTTTTACTATTTACACTGTTATCTCAGTTCCCTTGGATGCCGTGTCAACAGTGGAGCCCTGTTAGGTGCTGTTTGGCCTGTGTGTGCATGTGTTGGAACATGTGGGTCTCAAACGAGGCTATTCAGAGTTTCAGGAGGAAAAAAAAAGTCTGTCGTGACTTTGAGCTCAGCTGTGTTCATTACGCTAGGGGCTGAGGTCTGCTTGGTGGTTGATGTGTTACCCTCACATTTACCAGTGTTTCAGTATTTCATTACCCAGCCGTGATTGTGGATACTCCCAAATTAGTGCTCCAGTAGGACACAAGGAGTCTGTGAAGGTGAGCAAAGAATTTGTGGAATGCTGTGGCCAAAGAGAAAAAACATGTTTGTCTGTGCAGGGAATGTACTGAATAAACATTGGAACGTTGCAGTCCATGAGGTTGTGTCCACAGTGATTTCAGTTTGCCCTTGACATCTACCTTAATGTTTGACTTAACGTGCACAATCATGCAATCCATAAAATGTCGTGTAATTTATGTAGAGATTTTACATAGGGGACAGTTTTACTACGGTTTTGTAGGTCACTAACTCTTGCGTTATGTTCTTGTATGCCATGTATGTGAAAGACTTTCTTCTTCAGTTTAATTGCATACTGCAAGACATTGTACAGAAAGCCAGTTAATAGACCTTTTTCACGGCAGCCATTTTGACATGAAATTGTAGGGTAAGCACAGGTGTTACTAATGACATTAATGAAGGTTCAGTTCCAGTTAAGTGTAGCAGAGTCTTTCCAGTGAGCCAGCATGAACAACAGCAGGATCCCGGCTCTGTTAGACATAATGGAACAGAACCTTCGTTAATGTCATTAGTAACACCTGTGCTTGCCCTACTATTTCATGTCAAAATGGCTGCTGTGAAAAAGGTCTATACATTCATTGTTACTGATCGATAGATGTGTTGAACTGATAAATGAGACAATGATGGATGTATACAGTTAGCATGTAATTGTAACTGTATACAGTTTAGACATGGGATTCCCTTTCAGCCAGTCAGCTCTAAATGGACTCCTGCAAATTATAAATTTAGCGACTAGCCAAGCATGGCCTCCGGGTCTGTGCTGATAGGAAAAGAAAAAAAAATGTTTGAATACGCTGTTAACAGCAGATGAACAATGCAGCAAGTGATGAACAGGACCAGCAGAGCAGCTGTTGTGCATACCTCATGGTGGTAGCAGGTGTTGCCTCTTTCTGTGTGGGTGGTACATGCATAATTCATATGTCTTCAAATGTAAACAGGTATGTAATGTAGGCATGAAGCAGACCTTACAGTAAAAAAATGTGTCTGCAGTATCTACACTCTTATATTTTAAATTTGATGTGCACAAAATATATATGAAAAATATACCACACAAAGTAGAACAATTCAGCTTTAACTGTATTTAATTATAGTACATGGACTTAGTGTGGAACAATACCTCAATTAAATTTACATTTGCGATGAATGAATAAGATTTGCAGTAACTGAGTATAATCACTCTAATTCCTATCAACATGACCAGCCTTGGACCTGTTTATCAGAGAAATATTTTTTCCTGCCTATGCCGTATTTATTAAAAGTTTGTTGCCAGTCTTGTCAGCCCAGTCCAAACAGTAGAGAAGCTGAATGAAGGCTAGAGGGCTGATTTCATAACTCCCTTATAGACTATCCAATAAAAAAGAAAAAGAAATGAGAATGAAATTTTAAACATGGTCACCACAAGAGACTTTTAACTGGAACAACAGAGCACTCAATAGGGAGCAAATGCATGTTTTTTACCGATCCTCTATATTGTCTTCTCTGACTACTATCAGTTTAGGGCTGAATTATTCAAAGTGCTCTCCATCTTGAAGCATTGCAGCTCTGATGTTCTTAAATAATGTAGCTAGGAATTGTGGAATAGCATAGCAAGGAATTACAGACCTATGTACAGGAGGAGACTGTGGACCCCCCTCCATTTTTCTCACATCTCCACACTACCATTACTCCATCCATGTCAGACATCTATGCCTATCCAAAGTTCAGACACACCTCCACACATTCATTTATTGATCAGTCAGATATATCGGTAATTGCAATTACCCTGATACAATCAGCTGTCATGTTGTCTTTCACTAACAGTCCCCTGCAAAAACTGTCTGTCACAATTCTGTTTCTGTCTACATAACAAAAACCATCCCAAATTGTATTCCTGCTTTTATTCCTGTTTCAGTTTGTCTCAGATAACACAACAGTCACTGTATCACATTTCTGAGAGTTTTATTTGCTTGCAGTTTTGTACATTTCAAGCAAACCCGAGACAAAATATAATGTAATATATTCAAAAGTATAACATATTCATAAATATGCACTCAATGCATTTTGGCCCAGATACTTTTGGGTTCCTGGGTTTGTCTGTACCCAGGAACAAGCCAAATTCAAACGTCTGTGAATAAGATGTGATCACACCATAAACTGAAAAAGCAATTCAGTGCCAGAAAACGCCTCAAAGCATGTCTGCATTGAGACTCCTGCAGTACCAAAAAAACTTAAGTTGTCAGAAATGAAAATTTAAGAATGTTCTGTACTGCTTTATGTCGATCTCAAAAGCTCTGCACCCTTTGTCATTCCAGCTTTGAAAGAAGCTACAGCTCAAACCATCTTGTTTGTGCTCTGACTAACTTTATCTTCATGATAAATAACAGAGAGGGATAGATGCTGTAGACTCATCCATACTCCAGCCCAGTGACTTAGGAATGTTTTACTGATTTGGTTGACAGAGTTTGGACATGAAGTAAATCTCTGAAGATGCGAGAGCTCTTCTTAGACAGGCCGTTTATCTCTGTCTGTCCATAAATGGAAGGGTAATGGAAGACGATTCCATGTCTAAATATATCTTCACTTGAAGGACTTAGAGATTGCTTGTGGCAGTGCAGATGTTGTTTCCAGTTTGCGTGATGGTATTTTTATAATTTTTAATCAGCATTTTGTATCATTTGTTATTGGAGACAACATCTTGATGCTGATAGGATGCCTCATTATCTTTAACCACAGCTATGGCTCAACAACTCTGAATTAATATGGAAATGGGGAGAAATGCTGCTGTTGAGTCTTAAGTACAGTGAAGCTGCAATTTGGAAAGCAGTAACTGAATCAGACTATCACGCAAGTTGCTCCATGTGACACATTTTAGAGAGCGAGTTCAACAGTGTTGCTGCTGCTGCTGCGCATTGATGTGTTTTGTTCACACTGCTTTGTCATAGGCGTGTAAGTTAAGCCGTAACTCTGTGTCCTAATAAACTGGTGTTGAGTTATGAGGCTGTCAGGCTCCCCCACACTCAGAATATGACAAAGGAGAAGACCTCTGTCACAGTGTGTGCGGAAAAAGAGAAAGGGAGGACATGCAGGGGAGTGGGAGGGGAGTGAGGTTGTGGAGGATGTGGTTGATTAACAGGATGCAGTGTGGTGTGAGTGTGTGATACATGGACTGTCATACAATACACAGACATCAATGAAATGACACTGCATGCATAATATTGGAGAAAATGAACATTGTCTTTGCACCCTGGATCTCACTCTTTCTTTATTTCCCTCTCCCTCTTGCTTCAAGACCATTATTATGACTTTACCCTCCCCTCCTTCACGTGGTACATACCATTGATCCTGTTGGTAAAGATAAGTTTCGGATTCCGTTTTCGTATTGCTAAAAATGGCAGAGAAAGTGTGAGAGAGTAGAGAGAGTCGTGCACAGTTTTAGCTTCACAGTGTCACACTGCCTCGTGAAGTGAGTCCTGCTGGCCTTGGCAACCTCTTACTACAATGCCTGAAGCAGACCATGAGCAGCCACCATCTGTGGGTCCTGTTCAGAAAAGGTGTGGCTGCACACGCACACGCACACACACACAAACACAAACACACACACAGTTATACCCCTTGGTAAGTAGATGTTCTAATGAATAATAGATCTCATAGTGGGATGAGGCCAGTTTTGTCTCTTTGTCAGTCCTCTGGGTTATTTGCCGTGCTGACCTGTGATATTGCCTGCACAGCACATTTTAAGAGTGCAGTGCAGTTAGACTCATGCAGGTCTGGCATCTGTGCTGCCCTGATTCCAGACAGGTGTATTTAAAGGAGCAGCTCACCCAAAAAAGATATTTTCCCACTCACTCCTAGTGCGGTCTATCTATGCAGATAGTTGCTTTGTGATTTGGCGAGGTTTCCAGTCTGCCGCGACCCTCCCTGTCTCCCGGTACTCCGATACAATGGGGCTGGATGGGTATTGTCTTGTGGAGCTCAAATGGTCAAAAATTTACATGGGAAAAAAAAACTCAACAGCAGCAGCTCTTTGCAAAAGCAATGGCACAAATACCCGACATAATCCACAGCCCTCAGGGGCGAGGAATTTGGGAAACTATTTCCTGCCAAAGAACATCAGCGAACCAAAATTGTCTGCCTTGAATTTGTAATCGTCGATGTTGGATGGACACAGTCTGCCAGTGTTCTTCGGCAGGAGAAAGTTCCCAACAAAACTTTTTGTCCCCAAGGGCTCTGGATTATGTCAGGTGTCCATGTCATTGTTTATGGAAAGAGCTGCTGCTGTTGACTTTTTTTCATAGGTAAATTCTCGACTGTTGGAGCTCCACAAAACAATACTCACCCAGCCCCATTGTATCAGGGTGCCTGGAGACAGGGGAAATCGTGACAGACTGGAAAGCTCGCCCCACCACATGGAAACTGTCTGAATGGATCGACTGCACTAAGGTTAAGTGGGAAATTGCAAATGGACTGCATTTCTATAGCGCTTTCAAAGTCTACCAACCACTCAAAACACTTTACAATATATGCCTCACACTCACCCATTCACACACACTCACACGCTGATGGCGGAAGCTGCCATGCAAAGTGCCAACTTGCTCATCAGAAGCAGTTAGGGGTTCAGCATCTTGCTTAATGAAACTGAAACACACTCTCGGGACGAACCATAGATCGAACCAAGAGCATTCTGATTACTAGATCACCGCTCTACCTTCTTACACTCTTTATTACTTTACGCTATTTATTCATTTATTTATTTTGTATTTTGGGTGAGCCGTGACTTTAAGGTGGAGAGGTTTTTTTTTTGCCCTACTTCCAGGTATACTGACCACATCTGTTTCAAAACTTGAGGAACCAGGGCATGGTGCATACACAGTGGTAGAAAGGGGTTATTATTTACTTTGCCTTTTGAAACTGAAAGTGCTTTTACACAGGGGAGACCAGGAAAGAGAGAGAGAGAGTGAGAGAGAGCGGGTGTTCCCCTTTCTGTGCTAAAACCCATACTCTGCTCACCACAGTGCTTTCAGACTGCGAAGCGGGTGTTACTTTAGCTCCTCAACTGATTGCAGCATCATGAAGAGAGCCTTGTCTAAATCCTGCTTAAACCTCATATCTGCATTTGAATCACATAAGACAATCTTAGAGGTTATGGTTTCAGATTTGAATTGCCTGCCTGCCTGCCAACTCCAATCAGAGCCCACTTACTAGTGATTATTAATAATATTCATAGCATTCATAGCAGAAGTAAACTGAGCATATATGCTGTTGTAAAGACTCCACAGTGGTGCTCTAAAAAGTTTCTGGAAAATAAAACACGATAACTGAATGAGTGTTTGAAACTGTGATAAGCATTACATTTTTGAAAGTTTGAAAAGCCTGGAATTTATTGTTTGCCCTCAGAGGGATTATGCCATCTGGTTACTGCTGTCACATGAAGAAAACTGAAACAATTAATTAAAGGCGGCGCAGATGCATTGCCATGTTAAATCACAGTGTCACAAAACGTCAGGAATTATATAATTTGCATTACTGTATTATGAAAGCATTGGTTTGTGAGCTTCCTATCCAAGATTTCACTTCCCCTTCTAAGTATGCACTGCTCTGCATTCCCATTCTGATAATGCAATAACAAAGACAAAGTGGTGTCATCCCAGCAGGGTAATGCACAGATGTAATAAGATCATTGTTATTAAAGTGGGAACTATTAGATAAAATAAATTAGATGATGACTCCACTGTGTCTGCTTTGGTGGCTTGTAGCTATCAAAAAAACGAAATGACTCAGCGAAAACAAGAAAAATAACCTGTTCTGTCTGCTCTGAACAACACAATTTTTTTCCACGTAGAAAAAGGAAAACAAAATCAGTCAAGATGAATTAAGGCGTTCATTTTTTAGCAACAGCAGTGTGGTTTTTTTTTCAGATAGATGGATGGAATGGTTTGGTAAATGGCCCTTATGCCATTTACCAAACCCTGAGTCACTAGTTTGCTCTGTTGCTAAGCGGGCAATGGCCTGAGAGGTACATCTTCATCATCCTCTTGAAGATGAGCTTTGTTTTGAGAGGAATGAGCTGTCAGAGAATGGCTGGCATGACTATGGAGTGGTTACCACAATGCAGCCATTTGCCTAACATGGTGATGGCAGAGGTTGTTTATTTCGCCAAGTTTACCCTGAGTGTCCCCGCAGATGAGAGGCCAGAGAGGCTCGGAGTGATTTTGCGTCTTGGAGTAATCTGAAATGAACATTGATTTTCTTCTGTTTAGATATACTGCTTCATCAAACTGAGCTGTCTCACAACAAGTGGATTTCAATTCTGTTCAAGCTGAGAAGCTGTTCTCTTTATCTAGGTAAATCTTTATTTATATTCTTTCCAGCAACTTTTTTTGCCTTCATCATAAACATGGGCTATATCATAAACATGGGCTTCACTAAGATGGGGACCAACTGCTTTTGATGGTTTCTATCTGAATAGAATTCCAATCTCATAATTGCGTCTCGCACAAAAAAAGGTTATCTATGTAACAGTCATTTTTACATCACCTTATCATCTTGTTAAAAACAGTATTCTGTCTGTCTTAAGATGACTCATTTTTACAGGGGTCACATCTATCTCCAGAGCAGCTCTAAGCAACATCTCTAACTTGTCATTACTGAGGTTCCCCGTTATTGTTTCTCTCCTAAATTGAGTTTCACTTTGACAGCAGTGTTTTTCCTTCAGAGGTCACCCAGCAAGTCTTCCTTCTTTCACTTCACGTCTCAGAGGAGTGGGAGTACGCTTCTAGAGGCTGCTCCCATCCTCTGCTCCCATCCTCTGCCTGCGTATCTGCGCAACATTGGTGCAGCGGCTGCCAGTACGAGCTCAAGCACTGTCATTTTTGTAAACACAGCTCTTTTTCCTAAGAAAGCTGTACTGTGGGGGGTTGACCATAGATCTGCATTCTGGTGAGTCATATCCTGGTCTTGCCTACAAGCCTGCAAGGCATGGATGGCTTATTTCTATAGGTTTCTTAAGGGAAAAAACAGTTGAATGTTTTGGATATAGTCTTCCCACATGTCTTATCTCCCCATGCTCCAGGGGCGAGACAGGGCAGTAGGTTTAAAGATCCTGCTAGCTGCACATTTGATCTTTTAAACTGATTTCTCATTGAAATTGCAAGGTGATGTCAAATCAACCAAGACCTGTGCACATTAGTAGGATGTGCAATATCAATACCCTGTGACCATGTGTATCATACACAACTTGTGGGTCATGTGACTGAAAAGTGGATCTGCGCCTCTTTCATTCCT
>OMKZ01043196.1:4743-21248 GCA_900302535.1 Neoniphon sammara
AACTCTTTTTATAGTTTTAAAGAAATTTTGGTGTCAAACTGTTGAAATTCTGCTTTAGAGACTACATTACTGAAAATGTTTCTGGGAAACAGATTTAATGTTTTACCACTGTCAATAACGATGTTACAAGGTTCCATCTGCTCTTTCAAAAAGGGTGTGTCTGTGACTATTAAGTGTTATATGAATAACAAAACAGTACAAAAAGGATACACCCATTGCTTGATGAGGGGTCCTATGTCTTTGCCAGACACATTGGAGATGGATTTGAGGAAGCCATGAGTGGAGACCAGCATCTGGCTCCACATGTGACTCTGGTACTTCTGAGAGGAAGCTGTACTGGCTAAGCTGAGCAGCTTGTTGAAAACCTAAAGAAAGGAAACCCAGAGGATACCACAAAGGCAAATAACAAGACTAAATCATTTTTCAAAATTTTTTTATGTTAAACCACCCACTCATTTTGTATGTGGTTAACCAAAACCAGTTCTAAATGGTTCTGTAAGACGAAGAGATTGTATCTTGCCTGCAACATGAACTCCATACTGATGCGGTTTTCTATCAGTCTCATCACCAGGTGAGCCTTACACTGGAACATCTTGTAGTACTCCCATGACAGTGTGTGGGGGTGCTTGATGGAGAAGTGGAGGTGGGGTGTTGGACTGAGGAAACAAGAAAATAAATAGTTGGCATCTCAAAGTGAAGAAATCTTAGGACTGAGGAGGAAAATCAGCCTGCAGTTAGCGATAGCTTTGTGTTCAATAAGGAAAATGAGTACAGCTTTTGATGTACAGACAGGCAGTATGTTACAGTGAAACATGTAAAACCTGCGTTTCAGTGAGGAATGTTAATGATGCTGCAGCGGCATTCATTACATGAGTCAGGCTTTTTGTTGCTTATGTATTTATATTACACAGATGGGGGGAGCACTGGTAATCAGCATTTTTCTCAACAATTGTACATTTCAGTTGTAGGTACAATAGGTACAATAAAAAAAGGCTGAAGTAAATAAACAAAAAAAAAGATTTCAACATGTAAATATATCTTGGCATCCTGTCCATCACTACACATCTCTCTCCTCCTTCTTCCCCAAAACTAGCATCCTAACCTCCTCACTGCTGAAGATTTAAGGGTTAAGAGCCGAACTGTTGACAGCACAGACATGTATACCCACAGTTAGAGTTCAGCTGTGAACAGGCAGCACACAGAGCTGAGTGCTGGTATAATCCGGGAAAACTTTCTGTGTGTGGCCATGCAACTCCCTCTCCAACCCTTTCTCTCTCCAATAAATACACGCAAACATCAGCAACTCTCCAAAGTAGCTGTAACTATAATCTCGCAAGCCAGCCTGCTCTCACCATAGGATCAAAGTGGTTCGCCAAGCTGTTGACGAGCAGCGAGCCACCTCTGACGACGTATTGCTGCGATTAGTTTAAAATTCCCCAGGGCCTCGCCAGGATGTGATTTATGGCAAACAAAGAGTGTGGAGCCAGCTAACTGTTTATTTGGCTATAATGAAAAATACTTGCTGTTACTCTCCGTGCTCCTGCAGTTTAAGGTATAAAGAGATATATGGAGTATGTCCAACTCTTTGTCTGGGGCATATGGTGTATATTGTGTATACTGTGCCAAGTCAGTTTTGAGGGTATCTGTCCTGGTACTGGAAGGTTTTGGATGAACAAAATAAGACCTTATGCGCCTCTGGTTGGCACTCTGGAAATATGATAGATGAAAACAGAAAGTTTTTGTGATGTTTCACATCGCAAAAACAAGCAAACAAGCTCCTGGCCTATGATTTATCTCAGTTAAATCATGGCTTATAATACCTCTTTCAGATAGTCTAATTACAATCATTTGTTCATTGACTGATACTGATATTGTGATGAAATTGTATGGATGACTGTGCTTTCATAAGATATTTACTCACAGGAGATTTTTGATAAACAGTCGTTAGTAATAACAGCTCTACCAGTCTAATAAGCTCAGAATATTGCATCTCTGTACTGTAATGCAGCTTTTAAAACCAGAAAAACACTTACACCACATCACAATATTGCGATATTCAAAATCCCAGACAATAACTAGTCTCAGATCATGATATTGATACAGTATTTATATGCCGCCAAGCCATAGTCTGACAGCCAATTCTCATCCAATTTTGCAGGAAAACAGTGAAAGCACCCTTCATTACAGTGCAGTCTACCTCCACATACTTCTGTTTCAAGCACAAGGTCCAATATGTTGTTTATACTGCTCAGTGGCACTTACAAAGCAGCTGTATGACACTACAGTGGAGAAAGGAGCACTAAACTTATAATTTATATTCTAATGACTGAAAACCCAGATAGGTTAGCGGGCTTCATCTCTTTCTTTACATCTTTCTCTTACTCTAAGCTCAAATGAATTAGATTTCTCACTTGTCCTTCTCTTTGCCCCCGCTGAACGTTGGGTGCAACAGAACCCCGCCCATCTTCAGTTCATATTCCACAATCTTGTCCAGCTCCTGGAGAAAAATAGAAAAAACAGGAAACTCATTAGTTCGTTAGTTAGTTAGTTTGTTCGATCGATAGATATGAATCCTGCTTGAGGTACTTTTGATCTTACTTACCATGCACCCTCTAAATTCTGCCAGACAACTGTCCCCTAGCTTGTAACCAGTGAAACTGTCTGAAAAAAGCTGAAACTTCTACCTCTTTGATCCAGTGTCGATACTCGTTGACTCCAAAGGTCTTCTTCAGGTAGAGGCCGAAGATGTAACCAGAGATTCCCTTCAGCACCCACTCATCAGCCCTTCAGAAAACATAGTGACATCTATCTATTATTCAGTCAATGATGAATGATGGTAAATTCCAATCCGATTAATTCAAAAAGCAGGTTTTGTTCAAAATTCAAATAACCATGTACTTCTGGCACGAGACAGTTGGCATATCCAACCTATTTAGAAATAATAGAGAATGAATGTTCTAACATGAGTAAATGAACTGCAGTTTCCATTTACATTTTGAACTGATTGAGTTCAAAGTGAATTAACTCCAGGCCTGCAGTCATTCTCCAAAGAGCCTCTCAGCCTGGGATTTATGGCAAACAGGGAGTGTGAATCCACTTAACAATTTGGCTACAATGACTACAACACTGCTCACCATTCTTCCATTTTCTCCAGTAGTGTGCTGTAGAGTTTATCAGATAATGGAGTAAACCCATTTGACTTTCCTAGTTCCAATCTTACAGTTCATTCACTACCTCTGCCAACATAATGGGACAGGTATTTTGTTTCCGTCCTATTTGGTTGTCTGTGTCTGTTGGCAGGACATTTCAAAAGCTTACGACTGGATTTGCACAAAACTTGGTGGAAACGTTGGTCACGGAGCAAGGAAGATCGTAACAATGGACACAGGCTCTCAAAAAGGTACATAACTTCTGAATGGATTGACCATTAAACTATGTGTGGCCATAAGCATAGATAAGCGGAGGCAAACGCACCCTTACTGACCCAGTCAAATAAAAATGGGAGCACTGGAAAACTCATTTCTTTTTTAGGCATGACTGTCCTGCTAATTTTTCCATAGCACGGTACAAAGATAGGCCAGCCTTAATGGCCACTGACGCAATGTAATGCTGATTGGCATTGTGATAGTTCATTAAAATATTTAAAAGTGCCCAAAATTTTAATAGCTATATCTCAGGTACAGTCATGAAAATGCATACATCTCATTATGATGCCAACCAAGTTGGTAATGGGGCATAGAACAAACAGCCTTTGATGAAAATCCAACATGGTTAACTGACATATCAAGATGAGTGCGTAGCGCCAGTGGAGGTGTATGCGCTCTACTGAGTGCCATCAAGCGTTTCAAAGCATTGAAAGCTGAGTTTCTGTTGCCTCATTATTATGTTAAAGTGAGTTTTCCTCGAGGGCTTTTCATGTGAGGAACATGACATGGCAAACCCACCTCTCACAACTTTATCAGCCTGGATTTATTAGCTCATAAAAACAAGAAACAATATACTTCATTCAACCTTGGTGGTTTCACCGCTTCAAGCTGAATTGCATCCAGCCTGGCTGAGGTAGTAAAGATGATTTCATCTGTGCATCTGTTGTAAAGGACATTATGAAGTGAAGTAAGCACTTTTTAAAAGCTCAATCCATAATTGGACCGCTCTTTGCTCTACTACTGGCTTTGGCTTTGAATCATGTTATGAACAAGGCTGGGTACTGGAGTTGTCTGATGTTCAAAATGTCCTTTCTCTGTTTATCTCGATAAGTTTTCACAATGACTCTTTGATTTTCCCACTGGTTACCAGTCTCTTCTGAAAAATGACCTCATATACAGGCTTGGAAAGCTGTTGTGATGGTCAACACCTTAAATGTGTCGCTAATATGCTATGCTTACAGCATGACAGAGACCAATACATAAATAAATCATTAGTGGATCATGTTTTTCTATCAATGTACATCCACATTAAGAAAATTTTATTTGGCTGCTATTGGACAGGCACTCAAGGCACAGACAACAAACCAATTCAGTGTTTTGTTTTTCTTGCATCTATCATTAACACTACCTTTAGCAAACAATACAGTTTCATACAGTTTTTCTGGTTCCTGTTCTTTTAGGTGTCTGATAAGCTGCTAAGTCAAGTCTGTCTTCACTTACAGGCCCCAGTTAGAATTAAACTCTGATTAATTGTTAACAGGTGATGGCAGGCTTTGCTAAAATCAAAGAGATCTGACTTTCCTGGGGTCCTTTCTTACACAACACCAGCTCAACAACATAAGCAAGCCAAACAAATGGTACAGAAAGCCCAAGGCCCCACATCTGATGCGTGTTTAGAAATCATCGCATAGGAGAGGAGAGGTGAGGAGAGGAGAAGTTCATTGTTTGTGTGGAATCACAGATTTGGACACCTTTGGTGAAATCCAGGCATTTGTCTCTACAGTACAAGCTGCACTGAGGAGTGCTGAAGTCCTACTGAGGGGCCTCCTGGCACAAGTAAGCACAGGCTCATGTATCACTCACTCTCTCACACACACCACATCGGCAAAGTTGCCAGACAGGAATACAGCGATCCATCATGTTGGCACATACAGCCAGTCAGGCCAGTGCTGACCCAACTTCTGACTCCAAGTGCTGATGAAATATGCTAGTTCTGTTGTAAATCTCTCATCACCAGCCGTATATGTACAGATCTCACGGTTAAACGTTACCACACTTCTCAAAGAGAAGAGAGTGCATTGGAAAGAAATTGCTGACAGCCTGGGCTCCACTGAACACTGCTGGTAAGTAAGTTAGCATACTTGCAAAACAATAATGACAGTATTTTTCCATTGCATAAAAATCTGGCCACTGGTACGCTGCAGTCTGATCTCTGCATTGTTGAGAAGTGGTCGGACTTATAATACCTTTTCAAACAATAACCTAGCCCAGGGTAAGCTTCAGAAGTACATGGTTATTAATTTGAAAAGGAAGCCATTTATCTCCTAAAGTTGAGTTTATAAAGATTTGAGGTTTTCTTCAAAAAGGTACAAGGTAGTGATAATAAAATAGTTACTTCCACATTCAGTCTTTCAGAGCTAAATATAACCACATGAAATATTGTATGGACCACAACTCAGGACTGTAATGAGTTCTTAATTGTTTTTTTGCTTGTTTTTGTTATTTGTGTGTTTGTGTGTTGAGCCTCACCAAGACATTCTGGAGATGAAACAACCAAAGAACTGCTGTGCCAGGGCTTGGGCCAGACAGCGCCGTGTCATCGGGGTCTGGTCAATGATCATAGCACTGTGGAGCATGTTGGTACTGAAAGGAGAAAGAGCGGTCGAAACAAGAGAGCACCAGGATAGAGGGACGGAGGGAGGGAGAGAGAGAAAGAGAGAGAGAGAGAGAGAGAGAGAGAGAGAGAGAATGACGCAAAATGACCATAATTTGTCTGTAGATGTTTGATAGGGTTGTTGATCAATACCAATGACTCAAAACACACTGTCCCATCCACTCCCTTACATATTATAATTGTATGATAATTTTTGTTATTCTGTCACAATTGTTGTATGCTGTCTGTGTTCTATACACACAACATCTATTGCGGGTCTGTCCGTCCCGGGAGAGGGATCCCTCCTCTGTTGCTCTCTCTGAGGTTTCTTCCTTTTTCTCCCTGTTAAAGGGGTTTTTATGGAGTTTTTCTTTATTCGATGTGAGGGTCTAAGGACAGAGGATGTTGTATTGCTGTACAGACTGTAAAGCCCTCTGAGGCAAATTGCAATTTGTGATTCTGGACTATACAAACAAAGTGACTTGACTTGACTGTATTGTTTGTTATCTGTTGTCTTGTTTCTAAGTGTACTGTGTCTTACATTGTTTCATTTCATTTCATTTTATTTTACTTTATTTTTTTGTACTTTCTTGTGTATGTGTGTGAAGCACTTTTTAACCATGTGTTTTTAAAAGTGCTATATAAATAAAACCTTACTTACTCACCACCTCTTACCTGAAGACACAGACAGACAGACAGACAGACAGACAGACAGACACAGACACACAGACACACACACAGACACACACACACACACACACTTTCTTGTGCCTATACCTGAAAATGCTCATGGAAGCATATGAGGACACCTGGACGTAGGCCTCATCCACAAACACAGTCTTGAAGCAGGAATAAGGGTAGCGGCACGTTAGGATTTCCTCATAGAACTCAAAAATCTCATGCAGGTAGGACATCGAGTGCTTGAGCAGCGGCAGCAGCTGAGGCAGGCAGAAATGAGTCACCTGAAAGGGGAGAGAACAAAAATGATATAGTTATTTATATGCAGATATTCCTGGGCCTACAGAGTCAAAACAATCAAATTAAGAGGCAACAAAAGAGTATGGCCCATTTTATCAAATATGAAGAAAAACTGAAAATACTTCTGGAAACATTCTTTACATTCTATTAGCAATTGTGTAACTGCTATTTGTTTGAAAAAAATGTTTGCCTTCATCTTTCACAAAAAATAAAGTTGCAACTGGAATATATGAATATTTGGTGTGAGCAGGTGAGAGATTCAGATAGTTGGGGAAGTGATAAAACTTATTGACTGCAAAGTCTTTATAGTTCTTTTTGCCATTCTTATCCTTTTAAAAAAACACTTAGTGATGGCAATATGAGAAACCTTAACTTGAACATTTCCACCTGGTGATTAGGGACACCTAGTGGTCCTCAACAGATAATACTTAGCGCACAGAGGTTGAGTTTTGGATGTTTTCACCTCTGTCTTTGTCTGTCTATTTGTCAGCGAGATGTCTATAAAAGTTAAGAACAGATTTAGACAAAATCTGTCAGCCACTGGTCTACAGATGAGCTGGTCAGATTTTGGTGGTGACCCAGATCGGTGTTCTCTAGCAACAGAGATGTTTTAAGGTGTAACTACAGTATTACGCTGCAGTTGCACTGCGGGTGGGAAAAACATCCAGCAAGTCAGTTGCTAAACAGCACTGCATTCACACATAATTATGTCAGAGTACCAACCCTCAAAGACAACAATGAACAAATAAGCTGTTCCAAAGGCTGTAGCCCTGCAAGTTGAAGAACAGTTTACACTATAGATACCGGCACACGAGCACTGGCTCCGAGAGCAGAGTTTGAGAAACCTATCCTATAAACAATGTAGCTTACAATCATTATCTGGCTTTTCCAATATCTTACAATAAATACAGACACCACAAATTGGTGTAGTGTAGTGTTATCGTAACTGGTGTTTTTCAATACCTCAAGTATATGCATCAACGTCATGATTTCAGCCTGCCACTGCTCAGTACAAACCCACCTCATGCATGTAGGGGTCTACAAGAATTTCAAAGGGCCCCACAGCCAGGGAGATGTTGGGGGCAGCGGTGGGGATAGGGAGGACGTAGTGAAATGTCTTTTTCCTCATGTCATGGGTGTAGATGGTCTCTACCAGGTCCCCACAGGACACTGCCACCATGGAGGCATCCACTGTGAACTCCAGCTTCCACGTACACAGCTCTGAGTAGGAGTCAACGCAGGGGAACCAGAACCTTGGGGGATGAAACACGTTGGTGAGCACAGGCAGAGAAATGAATGCAATGAACACTGTGAGTAGTAAGTAGCCATTTGTGAGTGTGAACCAGAATCTATGGAGAGGATAGGAGCTATAGTGGGCTCAGAGGATGAAAAGAAGTCAACCGGTGTGCACCTGGGCAAGTTCACAGTCAGGAATCAAAACCTCCGGACAAGTTATAAGAAGACATAGAAATCTGGGGTTCAGCATATAAGGAGTCAAGGTTGGAGATAGGGCTTACAGTGCACTGTATACACCCAGAAAACATGTGACTCAACACCATAAACTACACATTGCATCCTCATTACCAGCTGTAGTGTGATGCTTAATGCCAATGTTTTACTCTGCTTAGTCCAGCTTTTAAAGGACTTTCTCCTGCTGTTTAGGAGAAAGTCTGTATACTGCTCTGAAGTTTCTCTTTGTCAATTCCTGTGGGCGGAGAAGTGACCATACCCAACACCAAAATTTCATTTAGGCAAAGGTCTCAAGTAGGGGGATACTGGATGCTCTTCTCTGGTGAAGCCTCACTTTGTGATTTTGGCTAGTAAGAAGTAATTTTACATAAAAGCCCTGCATAGTGTAGTTTCAATGGCAGGCCAGTGAATATATATAAAATATGAATGTTTTCTTACTTGATTTGACTAAATGAGGATAATGATAAACTAATTTTGCCCAAACCTAGTGGAGTTCTGGTATCCGAAGGAGAATACGTGAGCCCCTCTCTCTGCCATACTGCCCTCAACATCAGGAACCACAAAGTGGAGGCCCCCTTTGGGCTGGTCCAAGGAAAACTCGATGTACACCTTTAACACCTTCAAATCTGGAGACACAAAACATGGGGATGTTAGTGTATGCCAAAAGACGGCTTGGGAAAATATTATGATGGCGCTCAGGGGCAAAAAACGAACAAACAAACAGACAAAAAACAGGAGACGAAGTCACCAGTTATTGCGAGTACATTAAGAATTTATTTGGGTAATCGATAGCCTTCACCACTTCTCCGCCGCGCGCGCGCACACACACACGCGCCCACACCAAAAAAAAAAAAACAAAAAAGCCTGAAAAAAAGCTTGGGAATAGTATGTGGATACACAAAAGAACCACAATCTAGATTAGACAATCTAAGGGCAGACCTCCTTCGGGTTAGTCCAGGGAAACTATGTGTACTGTCAGGTGTGAGATCTCAGATATGCTCTTACCATCTCCTTGTTTCCAGAGTTCAGAAGGAACTTTGATAACCAGCTCGCCATGTCCTGCATCAGGATCCACAGCACTCACTGCTGCTGTGTAGGCACTGGAGAAATAGTTCAGGTTCCTCCTACAGTTCACATGTGCACACATCGGACAAAAAAGTATGAGCACCAAGACAAGTTGACTCACAGCAAACTACTTAACAGTCACACTGCCCAAACTTGTCAGGATGCCACCATGTGATATTTATATTAAGTAAATTCACAGCTGATCACTTCAATAGGAATATCAGTTCTTCTAAACGTTTAAAATGCTCCTGTACCCAACAATGAAATGAGGTTCTATACAAGGGGGTGAGGAACAAGGAGAGCCTGGGAAAAATAACCAGTAGCATACGGACAGAGAAATGATAATGGCTTGCAGAATCTACTAAGGGTGAAATGTTTTCATAAAGGTCACTGTTCAGTGGCTGCTTTGGGTCTGAGGAGAAAATGCCAGAACAAATTCTACATTGGTCCAACTAATAACCTTATTATACAATTTCTTTGAATTTCAATTTATCTGTCCAAATACACGGACATATTATGACATTGTATGACAAGTAAAATCACAGTGATTTAACATGGAAAAATTTAGAGATAAAAGTCATATGAAAAAAATTCAGTCATCTGAATAACCTACAAAAGGTGACATGACATTGCTAGTCCATACTAACATTTCACGCAGTTATCATTAATTTACTGTTTGTTTACGCACAACCACAACTTAAACAGAAGTGAATCTTTTGATGCAACTGTGAGTTAACATGTTTATTCTGTCACATACATTCACAAAGCTTTCCGGAGAT
The DNA here is from genome assembly GCA_900302535.1 of Neoniphon sammara. Taxonomy (NCBI): domain Eukaryota; kingdom Metazoa; phylum Chordata; class Actinopteri; order Holocentriformes; family Holocentridae; genus Neoniphon; species Neoniphon sammara. The sequence goes on from OMKZ01043196.1 coordinate 14,835, forward strand.
TTAGATGTGAATGTCAGTAATAAGAATCTTTCTAACAACCAGCTGCTGCTTAATAACAATGTTTGATTTTCATTCATGCAACCTAACATGATAAAACAGAGAAAAAAAAACAGAGGATGGTGCACAGGTTTACTCACTGCTTGGACTCATGGTGGCACACCTCCAGCGTGGGGTCATTGTAGATAAACGGAGCCTCGAGCTCATTGACACGGACTCTGTAGATGCGACACTGTTTGCTATTGAGTTTGATCCTGTTCAGGTTGACCACTGTGGGGAAAATGGTCAGCTCCACATAGCCCTAGAGGAGAGAAAAAGGGAGCAAGAGAGACAAGGGGGGGGAGAAATGGCCAGAGACCTTTGTCATGATATGGGCATCAATATTCTTTTTTTTTTCAATGTCTGGATCATAACCCCAAGGTGGGCTGCACGAGAAATCCCTCCTGGTCCCCATTTTGCTTAAGAGAAAGTCCATTCAATGTAAATTACTCTGAACAGAATACTTTATAAAATACTTTATAATTAATGGTACAAGAACAGGTTAGAGCTAAGGCTTTAGTAGGGTGCTAATGACTGCTTCACTGCAAATGATAAATTCCACTCTATGCCTGAAATAACTATTAGGAGCGCTGTTAGTTTTCACCACTGCTACTGTCTTGCAGTGAGTGTGTGATAACTCTATAAATTAGGTTGAGAGTGACCAAAGTTAGCTTGTATACTGTAATTATTATACTCACAATGACAGATTTCCTTTGGAAGTTTATGTTGTTGATGCACACCACCTGGTGGGTCGTAAAAGCATTGACAAAAACATAATGTCAACACGGGAGTATGAACTTCACAACATTCCTTCAATGAGTAGACGTCCCTTCTAACAATTTACAACTTGTAATGTTAGCAAAGGTGACCAATTTTGCTAGCTAGGCTGTACTATCAAATATGACTGAACTGCAATTCATTCATCTTTAAAACATAATTAAACAAAAAATACTTATAATTTAAAAGGACGAGGGCTCTCAAATCCTTTATCCTTCTTCCTGTTCATCTTCGTTTGGTGTCGGGAGTTATTTCACTTTGAACATGCTAGCTTACAACACCAACGTATGATGTTTTGATGGTCTTGTTAACAGTCGGGTGCTGTTGTGTGTGAGTTCAAAATTCAGCACTCGCTACAACAACCTAACGAGACTGAAATGATAACAGAAGCGCCCCAACTGTACGGCAACATTACAAAAAAATGTGCATACAGTATGACGAAACACGGCACTGAAATGCAGCAAACCGGGCTGCATTAATCTTTGGCTGAAAGAGAGGGTTGTCTTCAGCTTGTGTCCCCCGGAACTATTGCACAGTGTTTTGTTTTTTTTTTAAATCGCAGCCACAGTAAAGTTATCCATACATGCAAGTCAGTTCTGACTGGTAACCAGCTTCATAAAGAGGAATATAAGTCCATATGATGGTTGCAGCCGTTGTTGTGCATCAAAACATCCAAATATATCTTCTCCCACCGGCTGCTCACAGCATTGTGATCGCGCTTCCCCTGCGTTCAGCCATTTTGTCAGTAACCTTTCACCTCCCGCGTAAAATATTTACAAATGCGTGTCGAAATGTTTCTATGCCAAATAAACAGTCGGCAATATTTCCAAAATTGCTCAAAAATAGTCACTACATAAATGTTCATAAAAATAAAGTTCTAGAATTTTAAGTTCTTTTTGGAAAATATGTCTCTAGGCGGGGCCAAGTGTCTCGTAGGCGGGGTCAAGTCAGCACTGCCAACATGGTACACACTTCCTGTTATGTAAAATAGCACCATCTGCTGTCAACAGAATAGAAATAGAAGTAAGATTTTTTTTTTTAAATTGAAAGTGCAGTTTAATAAAAATCTTATTTCTATTTATGTGAAAGTTTCACAACATAAAACGCACATATAAATATCCCAACATCTTTATTTATTGTATGCATGTGCATGCAAGCTTTTCTATAGGGTGAAATAGAAATATAATTTGGGATTAAAACCTAATTCTTATTCATATGAAGCTTCAAAGGGTAAACTGTAGAAAAAGAGGAGATGTGAATGTGAGGACAGACACAGGTAGGCTGACCTACAGTGATCTGTAGGCAGTATACTTCAAGTAGGCAGTAAACTTCAGCATACTTACAGTGTATCTGTGTTTGTAGTTTGTAGAACAGAAGAGTTACAACAAATTTTTTTGTGATTTCCATCATTTCGTGGTAAGAAAAAGAGGGGGCCTGTCAGGCATTTCTTCAATGAGGATTTTCAAGGCTTTTTGCAATTTTACAGTATGTTTAAGACTTGTAACCATGCTGTAACATACAGTACCTGTAGTGTTGTTAAGCCATGGCAAATTGGCAGGACTGCACTTGATGTCAAATCACACAAACACCATGGCTAACATTTATTTTGTGGACACAAACCAAGATGGAATCTTAACAAAAAAGCTTCAAAATTAAGTCTTGATCCATGCTGAGGAGCAGAAGGGACCACGTCTTCTGGAGAGCAATTCAGGAAACAATTTTGTTTTGAAAGCAAGTTTAAATTGATTCTTTCATTCTTTCGTCAACTTAAATCTTAATGGTCTCAAAAATAATTTCCACATCAAGTCAAAAGGAAATTATTTTCTGCAAGTTTCATGTTACAGTGTTATTTTCTTTTATAGGGTTTACTTTGCTTAAAAAATCATAAAGGAAGTGGTAGTTGTAGTACTAATGCAAGACAGATGCAAAACGATGCGTCTACAGTGCTTCCACTGTAGCTGGCCAGTGACCCCTTAATTCATGGAAAAGTCCATGTTTATTCTCCTGTTTTCCAGTTGTTCTCCTACTTATCCTGAACCAAAAACTGTGGCTATTTCAACCCTGTATTTGATGTTACAGTTAGTTTCACATGATCACTTCTCTCCAATTATCCTCAACATTGTTTTTGGCCTGATGCAGGCCTGTGCTTCTCTGGGGTCAGCCAAGAAAATCAGCAGTGGCTCTGGCCTGTCTGTGAAGCCATGGCACCAGTCTCTTCCAAATGGCAGTTTGACGACTTTATGATTCCTGTTTCCTTACATTCACTTTTTGCCCTCAGTTTTTATTCATTTCTTTTCTTTTCCTTCTTCTTCTCTGAGTCCAGTAGACCCAGATTGAATTAACAGCAAATAAGATGTGTGTTGTACGTTGTAATTCTTAAAAGTCTTCTCACTGTCCCTCTACAGGGCTGTTTTTCTGGCCTCCTATAGCTGAAGCATAACATTCCCACTCACAGTATGCCAAATAGCTAAGTGTCATCCACAGGACCTTTAATCATTAAATATAACTCAGATTAATTTCTGACCGTTTGTGTGTAAAACCTCACTATAGAGAATGAAGAAACTAGAAACAGAGGTAAAAGGAGACCTCAAGGCTTTGAGACAATGCTCTAAAAATTTTAAGACTATACACCCTATGTGTGGAGTGCAGTAAAGTTGTGCCAGGGCCCTCAGGGAGAAACAGAAACAAGACTTAATGTGGTGTTACATGTCCACTGGTGATTTAGAAGGGAAAAGGAAACCTCTGGTCTGATTTTCCACCAAATCCACTCTTATGTGACAAAGAATGACTATAGGAAATTATGTTTTCCTTCATGGGCCATATTGTTGTGGAAAGATAAGTTTAAATGTATAGTTTTTACCTCATTTAAACACTAATGGAAAAAAAAGTTAGAGTAAAGTGTGTCAAATGTCTTGATTATTTTTTGAGTCATGAGTTCAAAGTTATGTGTACTCTAAAGCATGTTCACACCTCAGTTGTTTTCTAATGTTCTCCAGCTCTGTGAAAGGGATTTTTTCACGCTTAATGCTCAATGAAAGAAAAATAAAACTGCCAGCAATGGAAAACAGTCCTTTCCTTCAAAGTGTCCAAATGTGTACAAATCTCCAAAAGTTGAAACCAAAAATAACAGCCATCTCAACTTGTTCCAGGCACCTTCCACTGACTTTAATTGACATGCTTCCTTCTTTCTAAACTGATTCCAACCAAAGCTATTTATGAAAAGATTAATATTCAACCCCAAAGAGGAAGGAGACTGTTTTTTTTTTATATTTTATTTTATTGTATTTTTATATTAATTTTCCTGGCTAGATTGAGAAAAAATACCTCCTTTTCATCTCTTTCAGAGCTTGCAGTTTGCAGAGAAAACCAGTACCTGTTATTCAGACATGTTGTAGTAACCTACTGCAGTCACACATGGTTAACAGACACAGTCAGTTAACAAAAACATTACCCTTAATATTTAATGGACTTACATTTTGGTTGGACACTTGCATCTGTTAATCAGTTTGCATCTCAGGGTGGGATTGAATATTCATATTCATAAAAAAGGCTTGATGGCTTGTTAATGGGTACAGTGCTTGGGGATGCAACAAACACATGTAATAAGAGTACTAAACTCATTCCTCTAAAAGGCAAATGCCTTTAATATAATGCCCCTAGATGTAGAATCTATACTTCATGAGATGATTTTTGGATGTACTTAGCCTACTGACTAGATGAATGTGTTGTTTCACATTCCAATATTTTTCAAGCTCAGTAGCATTTATCCCTGTAGAAAATGCTCTGTCAGTCAAACACTTTCCACTCTCCAGATTTTGTTGTGCTAGGTCAGAGTGAGAGACAGCCTTTGCTGGAACAAGCAGTGTAAAAGAACGGAGATGTAGACAGACTCGGCAAACACGGCCAAGCTGTGAAGTCTGACATTCTTCACCTTCCACTAGCAAACTGTTTGCAGCAGCACTGACTCAAGACTTTGGCAGAGCTGTTCACCACAAATCAGAATATCTTCTTTCTCTCTCTCTCTCTCTTCCCCTGTCCGTCTCTGTCTGTCACTCACTGACTGAACACATTCTGGACAGACAGCATCTGCACTAGACCACTTGTTGAAGTGATATTTCACTCATGTTCACTCAGGATGAGGGATAGACAGGACAACACTGGAATCTGAGCAAAATGGAAGGAATTTGAGGTAAATATTAAACTTGAACGTGCATCAAAATCTTATTCAAAACAGCAGGAATGAGCATTTGTGTCAATACTTTCTAAATTGCATATTTCAGATATTGGTCTCTGAAAACCCCTACAAGTCATGGCAATAGGTGTAATGAAATGATTAATGTTTTATTCATGTTTTTAAATATGAGGGGTGGAAAAATATACATTGAATTGTTACAATTCATTGGCTAATCATTCAGTTTCAGAGAAATAACAGATCAGGCTGCTTTATTATTATGTGTTAGTCCGATGCCAACACTGAGTACAAAACACCAAAACAATAACCACTTATCATTAAATATGGCACTTAAATATGACACTATGGTATATACATGAAAAGGAAAAAAATAAAATAAAATAAAATCAACAACTCTAACTGGATTTGGTACTGTGGCCGTAGGATAAACTGTGCTAGCTGTACACAGCTTCAGCTCATGCTCCTGATCCTGCCGCTCTGTTACCATGGTGACTCCCACACATCTGGATGGGAGAAGCTGCCCATCCCAACTGCTCTTTCCTGTCAGACAGCAGGACTCCTTGTATGGGGCTGGCTTGCTGTTCAACTCTCTATAGTTTGGCGTTCAGCATTAGAGAAATCCCTTCATCATATCTTAACAGTGCATATTCCATAGCTTTTACAAATTATTCTTGCATGCAAAATATAGCAGTGTGCTTACAGTTACCCATAAAGCTGCGTCCAACAAGTCTGCTAGTAGTTCTTTCAATGTGCTGCTAGCTATGTTTCTTGTGCTCCTTCAAGCCTGTGCATTGAGACAGTGTCTCCTGTAAATTATCAAGTACAGGCTACATTGAGCCACTGTACCACTGTCAGTGACCATGGAAGCACTGTGAACTTGTTTTAGTATATGTTAAATAAATCTACTCTAGTATACACTAACAAACAAAAATATCACACGTTTAAATCTGCTCTTTGAGCAAGTAGTGCATTGCTGAACAGTGGTTCATTAGCGTTTTAGAGTTTCAGTATATATAAGTAATAAGTTGTACACTTGATACTCAAACTTAACTCAACATTAGTCCAGAAGGCAGTAGTCCAAACATTGATGGTGCTGCTCGTCTTGGTCTCAGTTTCAGTGCTGATCTCTCTATTCAGGCTCCTATGTAGTCATTATATTTGCAGTATATTTTACAATGCTATTTTGCTGACTCTTATCAAGACGTACATAGACATTAGAAATCCTAGATCTGCAAACATTCACAATATGTCAACCTAAGCCTCAATCCTTTCACACCAACTCAGAGGAAACCATCACAACATAGCTGAGACCAGATGTGGTGACTACTGTGTTAGCCCCCCCACTGATTTAGGTTCCTGATCAGTTCTAGTTTCCACTGTGCAGCTATTTAAGGAAGCAGTAAAGATCC
>OMKZ01043207.1:0-12063 GCA_900302535.1 Neoniphon sammara
TTGTGTGTGTTCAGTGTTTGATCGTGTAAAATTAACTCGACATGGTTGCTGTGATGGCCCTGACACTTAATCTTCCTTTGTTCATTTGTTTCTGAGAAAGAGAGAGAGAGAGAGAGAGAGAGAGAGAGAGAAAATGTATGGTCATGGGTCGTGTGTGTGTCTGTGTGTGTGTGTGTGTGTGTGTGTGTGTTTCTATTACAGAGGCACTGGAGCTAATCTCTACTGCAGCTAATCACTCCAATGCAGCAATCAGGAAAATGGTAAGAATTTGCCACGCTGCACTTCCTCTTTCTTTCTTAAACTCTTTCTAACACTTGTTTACTGTCATACTCATCAACATAATAATAACAGCCAACCTATATGCTGCTCAAGTGGAAGAGTTACTGATGCTGTGCTGTTAGTTGCGTGTTGGTGTGAGGGAGGGAGCAGGTTGAATTAGTACAGACAGGAAGTTGCTGTTTCCTGCGGAAGCCTGACTGACTGTTGTCTCTCGAACACTCATCCTTCTGTTCTTCTTCCTCTGTCTGGCCACGTTGCTCTTATTTCTTACATGCCCCAAACAATATTAAACCTCTAAAGCAGATAAAAGCTTCTATCACTCAATAAAGAAATGTAATACCTGCTTTCTAAGTTGGCAGCAACTCCATGAATGAGAGTTTTCCAGGTTAGATCATCAGTCTTAGCTGATAACACAATAACCCCCTCTGGTGGAGTTTGGCTTAAAAGCTCTGTCTTTTCTCTTTTTATTCCTCGAGTGCTTTGTCTTTGTCTGTGTTCACCGCACTGTTGCTGTTGCTTAATGTTTTCAGGAGAAGATGCACAAGCTGCTGGAGGTTTATGAGAGGCTAGGGGGAGAAGAGGACATAGTAAACCCGGCCAATGAGCTCATCAAAGAGGGACACATCAAGAAAATGTCGGCCAAAAATGGGACAGCACAAGACCGATACCTCTACCTGGTGAGAGGCCTTCAAGGAGCCATTTGTTATGAATGAGAGGAATAAGATGCAGGATTTTTTTTCACCATGTGCAACACACCAGACTGAAATTTATCTGTCCATCTCTGCTCTAGTTCAACAACATGGTGCTATACTGTGTGCCTAAACTCAGACTGATGGGACAGAAGTTCAGCGTCAGAGAGAGGATCGACATCGCCGGCATGGAGGTGCAGATCTGCTTCTCGTCCTGTTTGACATCTTGTCTTTTCTCTTCCATCTTGGATGTTTTTTAAAAAATTTTTCTAGCAGGCATTGATTCAATGTCTTCCGCTTCTCGACTTCAGGTGCAGGAGAATGTCAAGCAGAACCTTCCTCACACGTTCGCCATCATCGGCAAACAGCGCTCACTGGAGCTGCAGGCCAGGTAAAGACCTTAAAATCTGCCCCGCAGCAAACACTGCATACACTCTGTGAGCTGGAATGTGAAATTGCACGGTCCAGGCGAGAAATGCAAATCAGGTCATTACCACTCAAATGGGGGTTAATTCTCTAATTTCATGTGATTGTTTGAATAGCCCCGCCATTGCTGTGGTGTGGGATGTGTATTATTATGGTAAAATAAAATAATCTGATGAGTTTTTTATTTGCTTTACAGGACAGCAGAGGAGAAGGAAGATTGGATTCAGGCAAGGATCACACGCACACATGCTTGCATACATATGTGTACATGATATGTATGCGCATACATGGACACATAATCTCTCTTTCTCTCTGTCTCGTGCACACACATGCGTAAATATTCAGCATTTTGGAATCAGGCCTGCACAGTTCTGCTCTATTAGAGAATCGTATTAGCCAGGCTTTCTTCCCCATTCTCATTTAGTGTGTTTGGGAATTATATTCTCTCAGAAAGCCTCTCATTATCGCTCATTTAGCCCATTACAGCTGAGTAAAGCTGATTAAAACTCTTCACAGGCTGGAAGAGGGGTGGGCATATTGCAGCGAGGGCTCGGAAGCTTTTTTATGTGTTTTTAGTGTGTACGTGCGCACAAGAGGCGCGCTGTGATCGTTTAATTTGGCAAATGGTCTGAAGCGATAGGCAGGGCGTTCAGAAAACTGAACGACAGTGGAATGTAATCTCAGAATATTTTGGAGAGAGAAGAAAGCACACAACTCACTGGGCTGGGTCTCTGCACTCTGACACAGGCCTTGAGGCTGCAGCAGGAGGACCATGATGCTGTTGGAGCTATGATGTCACTGCTGTTGTCATTCCTTAGTAGCGTGGTCAGGCCAGACGACAATATGCCACAGATGCTGTCTTTGTTCCCCATTCAAACAGGGAAATTTAAGGCTGCTTTCTCGTTTCCTTTCCATTTTCAGCCTCCCTTCATTCACTTGAAACCCATCAAGCCGTAGGATACATCAAGCTATTGTATATTAGTTAAAGCCAGCTGATTGCTTTGTTTTGAATGGCTTCAATTTAGTATGCTTAGTCTGTTTTTGGTCTCTTTAAAAGCATGAAAAGAATAAATGTTTTCAAAGTCTAATATCTCTAATCAATACTCCCTCTCTTTTGTTCTCTCTTTTCTGCTTTGATCTCTCCGTCCTCCCTCCCTCCCTCCTTTTCTACCTTCCAAACTGCTTCTCCCACTCAGGTGATCCTGGCCACTATCGAGAGGCACAAACAGAACAGTGAAACGTTCAATAAAGCTTTCAACAGCTCCTTCTCCCGCGAGGATGACCACCAGCCCGACTCACCGGTCAGTCGCTTTGCCCCTCAGTCAATCAATTCATTGATCAGCCAGTCTGTGGGTCATCCCATGTAATGAATGTTAATCATGGAGGGTAGTGGTTCACCAAAAGAGTGTGTCATAGTCTGGTCTTTGTCTGCCTGAACAAGTCACCATCTATGGATGTGGTAGTATAAAACACACACAAAACACACGCATAAAGCAGCTCTTTCTTTCCATCCCTCATACTCACACACATCGTGTCTGCAAGTCTTGAGCTTCCCAGAACTCTCTCATGACCTAATAGGGGAAGCCTAACACACAGTGTATACAAAACTCTTATGGATCTCCTCTGACCCACTTTGGGCTGGCTGGAGCTGGACGCAGGCCAGACTCAGCTGTTAGAGGCCAAAGGGACGGATTCAGCGGGTCCAGACTGACACCTAGTGGTAGAGATGTCAAACTGCAGGTGGAAGCAGCGGCTGTTAAATATGTTGGTTCTCCTCCTCAGGGCCCCTGGAGCAGCACATCCATCGACTCAGATGGTGAAAGACTGCATGAAAGGGTGAGTGATAAAAAGCTTGTATCAATCATAGATATTTACATTATAATAGAGAAACACAGTATAGAGCCTTGTCTTATCATGAGGACATAAACAAAGTCTATGGGCAAGTGGTGTCCTTTATATAGGGCTGGGATTGTATAATGTCAATATTGCAATATGAGATTAGATATTAGGATTTTGGTTATTGTGACGTAATTTAAATGTTGGCTTTTCTTGGTTTTAAAGTCTGCATTGCAGTAGTGATACAATTTAATGAACTTATTATCAACTTGTCCTGACTGAGTAAAACCCTTTACCTAATCATCACATCCATATTCCATACTACTTATTACTAATTTGATTATACATTACTGATTACTCATGATCATTAGTAATTTTCAGTTTTCTTTTGTGTGAATATTTTCTGAAAGCACAAAGACTCATCTCAAAAATATCGTCACATCGATATTGAGGTACTCTGTCTAAAATATCATGATGTTTGTTTTTGTAAATGTTGCCCCAGCCCTACCTTTATGTTTGCTTTTGTTGTTAAGCTTTGGTGTTGGCATCTATGTTTATGATTCAGTTTTACCAAGCAGTAGTGTTATAACAGTGGCTGTTCATTGTGAACTAGGCTGTAGCTGCAGCTGATTTTGTTCATTAGGAAAAGGCCCATTGATCTCAAGCTGGCTGGCTGTGTTTGTGATAATAAGGCTGCTTTGACAATAGCGATGGATCCATACTCCCCGCTGCTCTATAAAAAGGAAGAATAGTTGGTCCTCACTGAACAGCGGGTTTTATGAAGACAGAAACGCTGTCTGGTTATCTGTGCACAGCCAGCTCTGTCTGCCTGTCTGTGGAAACATGGCACAATCAGGGAATGAATTTCACACTTCCTCCCACAATGCATCTGCAGTAGAAGTCTGGCAGCCTGCTCTGCTATCGACACGTCCATCTGATTTCTGTTTTACTTTTAGAGGAGGCTAGTGTGAGTGTGTGTGCGTGTGTGTGACGGGATCAATAAGTTAATATGGAAGAGAAAGGGAAGAGAGGCAGCCAGACAAATGGAAGATGAAGACAGACATTCCCTTTCTGTTAGCTTGTGCTGGAATTGAACATGAGTCCTGTCTCTGTTTTCCAGAAGAGTTCCAGGAAAAAGGAGAAGGAGAAGCAGACGTGTAAAGGCTGTAACGAGAGCTTCAACTTCACCAAGCGCAAACACCACTGCAAGTCCTGTGGAGCGGTGAGCACAGATGGAAGAGGATGGGGGGAGGGGGGAGTTGACTGTTGTTGGGATGGAGAGAAGTCAGAGCACGAGTGGAAACATTCTTTTGGACTATTAACCGGGGACGACTGTGATGTTTCTCAACTCTGTTCCTCGTTCTCTCCGTCCTTCTGCAGGCCATCTGTGCAAAGTGCTCAAAGACGCTGGACAACAAGACGAGTCGAGTGTGCCCAGAGTGTTTTGAAGCCAGCCTCAGCATAGAGAATCTAATAGGTGTTACTGAGCAGAAAAGGAAAGCTGCGCCTGAGGTGAGACTCACACAGGGACACACTCAAACACAAACAAAAAACACAAGCACAGGCACTGAGTAAGGCACAGTGACTGTGCACATAATAGCTCAGTTTTCTGCCTTCATTCATGCCGGTCCAATGGATCCATGTCTTCCAGTGTACCAGCAGGCAATGTCACTCAGGGTTCAGCAGCCAGACTGCACTGTTGGCTACAGACTACAGTACACAACTGCCTTGAAAAAGCTCATTATTGTTTCTTATTAAGTCCAGTACAGCGTCTCTATTGAATCCAAGAGCCACTACATTGTCCAAAATCAATTGTATAGCCCCTTAGGCTTGGGCCAGTATCCAGTAACATCGAATATCGCAATATTTGTGGCCATATGAAATATTTTCCCCCCTGGACTGCTGCCCAAAGTTGCAGGACCATGTGTAATGCCTAAATGCCTTTTCTGCTTGTGCTAGAATTGGAAAAAGGTTGTTACAAATTCAAACCAGTTGTTTTGACAGAATGGAAGGCATTTATTTATTAGCTTTGAAAAAAATTGCAATCATGTGCTATGCCAGGGAAATTTAATTTGGAAGTTTAGCTTTTATATTGCAACATTTTATTAGGGAGACGAGGAGTGGCTGTTCAGAGTGTAAATTAATAATTATAATTAAGACATTTATTGTTGGCGGAGTTGATAAAATTCAATATTGTGATATTTTAAAGGGACAATATCATGATATTAAATTCTGGATCTTGCCCAAGCATATAGTCCTTTCTATTTGCACGTGGCATTTGCTTGCACCATATAAATGCAAATAAATAGCACCCAGACACATAAATACACGCACACATTCACATTGAAAGATCAAGTAATCCCTATTTGATGACAAATATGATAATGAGATCTTAGATAGGGGCTTAGAGAGGCCCAGCCGTCTCCGCTGACTCAACAGTCTGGGTGCTTCAGGTGTCTGTGTGTCTATGTCTGTTGGGAGATGTACAGCCTACTTTTGTCATACTGAAGAGCCAGCAGTCAGATTGTCCACATCTGTCCTCAGTTAATTTATACTTTGCTTACACTTACTCATGATTCTGACAACTCAGGATCATTTAGTCAATCAATCCTTCTACTCTTAGAGCTCAGCAGGGTCAGTTAATACCTGTCTGCAGAGATTAACCACACGGGGGAGCTGTAGGCCACGTGACGGGCAGACAAGGGGCATCAGGAGCATGAACACCTGTCCATGCACAAATCTCACTGTGTCCTACATTCTCCATGTTAAAGGATGTTACGTAACAGTGCACAGTGGAAGATCTGTGCTGTCATTTGCTCATCAAATTTAAATCCCCAAAAATGTGATACAGATGGATTTGCATAACAAACTAATTCAAATCAACCTCATACTGCTGTTGGAGGGCCTCTTAGTGCCAGGGTCGGTTTCCAATACAGGGGATTTAATGCTGTCAGTCCTCAGTCAGTCATGCAGTCAGCATCTCAAACTCCACAAATAACTGGGCATCGATATCCTAGGTATTCCTACAGTGTGTAAATACACATTGGCTATTTTAGTTGTGGACTGGTGAATTATACATTATTATGGATGTTTAAGAAAGACCAACTTCAAATTGTGACAATTGAATGTCTTGGAGTAGCATGCTGTTGTGCAGATCCTTTGCATTTATTCAGCTGTTATTTTTTTTTATCACTAAGGTGGATGTGCATATATATTTTTTTCTTGAATCATGTTTTCAGAGACAGACATCCCTGACAGGGGAGAACTGCCTGCTGTGCGGTCACCTCCAGCTGCAAGAGAAGGGCAAGAGCTGGACCAAAATGTGGGTGGCCGTCACCAAAGCGGAGCCTCTGGTGCTCTACTTGCAGAGCAGCGGACAGGTAAGGGTTAAACACACACACACAATCTAAAAATGGGCTTGTGCGTGTCTCTGTGTGTAATGATCCTGCAGGTTGTTGCGAAATGTACAGCCCTCCCATCTGTTTTTTTGATTATGTATTGCAATGTCCTTATATAATCCTCCATTTATTCCCCATTTACTCTCAATACATGTCATATACATTAATCATATCTTGCTCCTATGTTTCCCTGTTAAAATTAGGATTGTATGAACAGATAGATGAACATACAGATTTGTTGGCACATGGTCATCCACATGGCCACTTCACCTGTGTGCCTGAATTATCCTCTGCATGTCTTGAAATCCACTTACTATAGCTGTCTGGCCATTCATATTCCTCCTGTTGTATACAGGACGTCTGCACAGAGAAGCCTCTGAGTGCATCAATGAGTATCTATAAGTTAAATCTATCCAATCCTGTGTGTACCAGGCTGTCTGTGCACTGTCTGTGCTAGGTAGATCTGGGCCAGGAGGATTTGGTCGTCCTGAAAGTGACCTCAGGTGTAGCCGTTGCCGCTGCTCAGACGCCTCACGGGGTTTTAGTATGCAGTGTCCAGACGAAACAACTCTTTGGATTTAGTTCCTTGAAATTGTGGCTCTGTATGCTGCAATAAATCAGCTCAGAAACTCCCAAGGAGATATATATTATGAATGTTTGATATGACTGCTAAAAAAAGATTCCCAAAGCAATCATGTTTGGAAAGCTTTTCATTAGAGGCTGTAACTCCTTATCAGCTATTCACGGTGGATGGGACAGAGGGAAGTCGGTGTGTTATAGCGTCCATCTGTGTCATTTCCAAGACTAATATCCCAATCCTGCTGCAGAAAGCTGCCATTCCAAAGATTAGGATTAATGGGAGTTGAGTGAGCATTTCCTGATTACACAGAAAGCAGTGGAGAAAGAGGGGGAAGGGACTGAGCGGGACAGGGTTTACTACACATGCCTAGTGGAATATATTGGAATATATAATATATATGCTGTATCCGAGGAGAACTGTCACTGTCACAGGCATTCATTAAAAAATATATACATTCTCCTGCCTGATTAGTCAAGAGTGTTACATGCAGTTGTACTGTAATGTAATAAACAATTGGTTTGACAACTGTTGACAAACTGTACTTACTGTAAGTTTCTTTGGTCCATGCTAGATGATGTAATGTAATGTAATGTAATCTACAAATGACAATAAAGCATCAATCAATCAATTTTACTCCTCTTTCTAGGAATTAAAGGGGGCGAGGGCAGTGCCTCTGCCAGGGTTCGAGGTCAGCACGGTATCATCAGCGAGCGAGAAGCCAGAGGTTAAACACGCGTTCCGGCTCAGCCACGCCCAGCAAGCGTTGCTCTTCAGCGCCCAGGACGCAGAACTGCAGGCCAAGTGGGTGGACGTCCTGTCCAGAGCCGCCCGCGGTGAAGCACCCACAGATGCACCGAGCAGCCTGACCGAGAACAGAAAGAGCCAATAAGAGCGGCTGTGTTGAGGTCACAGGACTCTCTCGCCCTCCCACCCTCTCCTGTGTATAGAGCACACATTACTTGAATTCACTTTACCTTGGCACTTTTTTGTTTTGTTTTGTTTTTTTTTTCCTATGAAAGGACCACTCATTCCCTCTTATGCCACTTCACTCCTGAACTCATGACCACAAAGCAACTTCTCTCTTTATCTCTCTGTCTTCTTCCCTCCATCTCTCTCTCTCTCTCCAACACACACATCAACAAGAACTGTGCCACCAAGCCACCACCGCCACTGTACGTGTGGTTCTGTTTTATTAGGACGTTTTATTTCTCTCTGTGTTTTCCTTGGTCTGAGAGGAGCAGCGAAAAACTTTCTCATGTGTTATTTGTAATATAGCTGAAGAAGGCATTTTAAGATGGTTCCTGTATGAAATTTTTTTTTTTTTTTTAAAGATGAAGTTCCTTGTACATTATGCGACTGTATTGTGAAGCATTAACTCCTGTGCGTCTGTCTGTGTGCGTATGTGTGTTTGTGTGTGTGTGAGTGCGTGCATGTGTGTGTGTTTGACGCCCCTCCTTTCCATCATGTTTATTCAATATTGAATGTTAGTGTAAGAGCCCTGCGCCGCCTCTCTGCTCTCTCCATCCCTGCTTGGGACACAGTGGCAGTTCAGTGGGTATTGTACAGTATGTATACTATAGTGTGTTGTAAGGAAACAAAGGAAAAAAAAGACATTTTAACTTAAAAAAAAGACACAGAGACGTGTACGCTTGTGGCTGGCCACCTGATGCTCCCATTATCAGCTCCCATTCCCCTTTCCTATATCACATACGCTGGTTTTTGATTCCCTGTCATCATCGTCTTTGGGACCTCTGATCTACAGCAGCCACCAAATTTCCATCCAATTCTCTTTCTTGTTATTTTGACTCACCCGGATGAGAGCACACAGCCAGGATGGGATTGTGTGGCCTCCGTTCTGACCCCGTGCTGCAGGTTTAGTCCCTTAGTATCTCCACTTGTACACATGCTAAATAAATCCTCTCCACTTAGATCTCTCAGTTCTCCCTCCCACTCCTACAGCATATCAACCATGCGCCTGCTTCATTTCCTCTTTGGTGATGTGACAAAAAACCAAGTACTGTACTGTAAAACTGTTTATTCTGCCTTGCCCCCTATACCTTGCTCCCATCGGCACCAGCTTTTAAGCAAAAGTAGCAAAACTCATTGGATCTCTGTGTGCATGTAAACTCACTTCATATTTATGTACCGTGCTCTGAAAACTTGCCAAGTCCCCCTATTCTCCCTTCTATCCGCTCCGAAATCCATTCTTGTCGTACTGTAAGTGAGCAGAGTCAGTATTGCGTGTGTTAACCTGGATTGTGCACAATGGAAAAGCAGTCGAGCATATCATCAATAAATAGACGTGTGGTTCATTCAGTGCCACATGGTCTTAAGAAGATGTTCTGCTGTCGTGAGTTTGTTGGAAAATGTCTCTCTCTCTCTCTCTCTCTCTCTCTCTGACTGTGTCTTTTTCATTCTTGAATAAAACACACAGACTGTAGATATGCTTGCTTCAAATGTAGCTGAAAGAGCGATCCACAAAAACTGAGCGATATAAACTGATGTTCATCCACTGCAGTCGCCGATGTCCTGTTCATATCGGATACCAAACATCATATGAAATACCAGCAGATATTTGATTTAATATCATAATGGGACATAAGAGGATTATGGACTATTTTGCGCATATATATACAGTGTGAGTGTGTGTGTGTGTATGTGTGGTGGGGGGGCTGCAAGCCAATGCATTTGTGTGTACACGTCTTGTTCCATGGTGGTTGTGGTTTTATTTATTTCCATTCCTTGTTATTTCATTTTCAATTCTTTCAATTTCATTATTTCTATTTCATATTCATTTCTGTTTCGATTTGGTCAGTCCACAAATACACATCGACAAAATGGCTTTCAAATGGATTTTGTTTGGATGAGGAATTTTTAATGTTCTCTGATGAAAAGCTGAAAGTAAAGAAAGCTAATTTCATTCTATTTCGGATGATATAAAGGCCAACCAATTCACTGTTTTTTTCATGCTTAGCTAACTTTGGTCACGTGCATTTGCATGTTGGCACGTGAGTTTTTATTTTTTTTACAGGGATTTAAAATGCTGAGCAACAAAGATCCATAACAATTGCGGGGGAAAGAAAAGCCTGTATCGACAAGAACTCAAAACGCAGCGTGCCTCTTTGCAGAACATGCATCGCATTGCCTGCTCTCAGCTGCAATACAGTCAGCTGTCACCATGAGAACAGCACTGCAACTCCCTGTACTCTGGCGACTTAATATAAGCTTCTCAACATGAAAAGCAATAGAGGCAGTGCACTTAACGGCGGTCTCATTACTGGAGTCTCAATCTGGAGTCAGAAGATAAAGATCCCCGAGCCAAAGGAAAACAATGTCTTTTTGCTTATCTGCAGCACAAAGTGATCATGTTCATAGTAAGAACTCTGCTCTTCAAGGGAGCGCCATGTGTAAAAGGACAAATGCTGATAATGCATTCACGCTTTTTAGCTCCGGGCTTTGGGTTAAGCTGGTGATCTGCTTCTATGTGTGCATGCATGTGGGCGAGCGTATAGTTATGACAAAGTCTTTTTAGTTATGATTGGATGCTTTTGCGTTTTACATCACTCTTCAACTTGCACAAATGATAGGAGCCAGAGAAAGGCTCCCTGTGAGGATTGGAGACTTCAACCACAGCTGTTTTCAACTCTGACAAAAAAAATGAGGTGTGGAATGGGTGTAGAAATACTGTTGCAGCTGCCTCAGGCCCATTTCTACATCTTGATTTAATTCAGTTTTATCCCCTCTTTCTGTGTGTGTGTGTGTATGTGTGTGTTTTGCATCAACTTTTTAGTCATCGCAATTGTGTTTGCAGTTCTCATGTTTACCTTGTTGGCATATATTTATTGATGTGCGTCTGCAAAAAGGGGTGGAGGACAGCTATTGATAGGTGGTGTGAACCATAACTTTTTTATTTAGCAATTCAACACGGAGTGTCAAAATGATGAATTAGAAGGCTGGCGTCTCTAGAGCTGTGAGCTGCAGAGATAGAGAGCAAAGTGCTGACGGTTTCCTTCTGTCATGGTTTTACATACTGTACATCTAGAACAGAGTGGAGCAGGGTGGGTATTGTGTCTACTGCAGGACAGAGACCGTGCTGAGTTAAGCTCTCATCATCTCTCCAGAGTCCTCTCCTAGAAAACTCACTCTGTTTTTTTTTCTTTTTTAGCTAAGCTTTCTTTTTTTTTCCTTTTTTTTTTTTAAGACATTTTTTCAGCAGCTTTTTTGCTGGCAATAGAATTGGAATACCAGCAGGCTGACAACCCAAAGTATGTGGCAGGAGGCAGATTTGCCTTTTCTAATTGTTTGCAAGAACATATTTTCTTGTTAAGCGATGCATCTGTAGAGGTTTATCTGCTCTAACACACACCCTTCTTCCTTATTTCTTGCTTTTTAGTTGTGTGTGTGTGTGTGTATATTTGTGTGTGTGTGTGTGTGTGAGAGAGAGAGAGCGAGCATGCCTGTGCACAGTCGGCTCCACCAAGGTTACAGTGGGACTGTAACATGTGCTGGATTGCCCTCTACCAGAGGCCTCAAGGCTTGCCTTAATAGCTCTATTCATCAAGGGCGGAGACCTCTCCGAGTGAACACAAAAGGCAAGGTTGGTTGAACGAAGCCATTATTATTGCCAGAAATGTAATGGAGAACAGTTGTAGGTGAGGCAAAACAGGGGACAGTTCGAGGGAAGTTAATATTTGTTGGGGTTTTCAGGTTGTGGCTGGGATTCTGCGAGGCTTGTTCCTCTCCCACAACAGCTGAGGAGAATGGTTTTAATGGGAAAGCTGTCATATGCCACTGGAGCGTAAGCCTCTTACCAGCTGTGCGTGTGTGTGTGTGTGTGTGTGTGTGTGTGTGTGTG
>OMKZ01043208.1:0-10145 GCA_900302535.1 Neoniphon sammara
GTATTTCAAACACACATGATACACTGTGTAAATAAGACAGCTTCAGAGTTGCTGTAAGGTTTATTTTTTCACTTTGATGGAGCTAGGCTAATGACTCCTTCAGACTTCAAGTCTTTATGCTAAGCTAACATGAAATGCTAACCATCGGAACCAAACCAGTGGACGCACAGAGGTGAAAATGGTATCAAACATCTTGTCTCAGTCTGGGTAAGTTGTAAAAAGGGCATTTTAACCCAAAATGTTGGATATTCCTTAAGCTTTGATTTGCCATTTATAATGTGACAAGATGCAGCAACTGTACCTTACACCAGAAATTATTCTGGGCCAATATGGCAAATCTATGGAGCCTAAATTAGCAGGGATGGGACATTCTTATCTTTTGCAGCTCCTCTTTGTCATTTAAGCTGCTAATTCAGGTGTATTTACATAAAAATCTTGCCCAGTCCAGCTTTAAAGGCCTCTTCTCATGACCTCGCCACCCCATTCAACTGTTCAGATTTCTCTGAAAGCCATAAAATTTTAAAAGAGATGCCTGGTTTTCTCCACCAATGCCAGTCACACTGTATATGAGGTTCAGATGTACAGCAGGGGAACTGGGGCAGCGACACACAGCTGGATCTGTTTCAGCTGTCAGGAATCAGCTGTTATTCCTAATTTCAGCTTTGACCCGGCTGGTGCAGGGTCAAACCTTTAATTATACAGGACTGTCGCTCTGTCCATAAAATTATTATAACCAGATGTTTTGATACACAAATTAAAATTGTTATGAATAATAATCTGCCACAGTTTTATATAATAAATATCTGTTTTGCTATTTTTTATTTCTGAATGAAATAATGCAAAAGAGCTTTCCTTTTGTTGCTGTAAAAACTAAGTGTTTGGTGGGTCTTTTCCCGGGAAATTCTTCGATGCACAGGAAGTGATGCGTTTTGTTTCCAGTTTGTTTGCAATAAACAGAAGAAGAACTTAGTGTGAGCAGCAATAGCCATTATGGTTGAATAGACAAAGAAAAGAGAGACTCCATCAACAGGAAATCCAAGTCCTGTGCACACTGTTTGATTGACAGGGGAACTTTGGGAAGTGAAGTGCAGAAACACCACAAAGATAAGCATCAAAGATTTTTTTAAAATATATATAGACAAGGATATTGAGGATTACCACTTAAAATGGCCTGTAAGAGAAGTGAGCACTGAGGCGTTTATGCATCAATTGCATGTTCATTATCTCCTCAGCAGTTGCTTTGGAGCATTTTGATTAGTGTAGATTTGATCTGCCACCAAAATGCTTTTACTGCTTTTTTAGCCAGCTCCCCATGTCATCAAGTAGACAAACAAGATTAAAAGGAACATGTAGCCCTGTCAGATTTATCTGACGCAGTATTAACCTATTGGGTTCTGTTCATAAGCTGCATTTTTTTTTTGGTCTGTTCCTGGCTGGTCTGGAAGCAGGATTAGAGCAAGTGGGGTTCAGTGTTAATGGAAGGTGGCAAATCCATGACAGTGAGTGGGAGATGGCTGCAGCCAAGTACCCCTTCAATCCCCCGGACAAGGAGGAAAAGCTGATGGTACCGCTTCAGCAGTAAACCTATCAGACAGGAAGCCATCTTCAGCTTTGCTAACACATAAGGTTTGTAATTTAAAGATGGACCTGGTTAAAAAAAAAAAAAAAGTAATGTCCAAATGAATTTTGTTGTTGAACACTGGCAGCATATGTTATCAGAGCAGCTAAAGGAAGTGCCAAATCAAAACTCATGATAAAGACATAATATCCAAAATGCACAGGATCTATCTTGTAAAAATCATCTTAGTTAGACGCAAATGACATAAGGACAGCAAAGGACCTTAATTTGTATATATTTGGTTATATTTGGTGGGTTTTTTTTTAGCAAGTGGCAGATATTAAATGAAAAAATTTAAATGAAATTCTTGTACAAAAATTATATTCTTCAAAGGGAATAAATGAAGAGTATAATTTTAAAGGGGTTTGGCCAACCAATCTAAGTTGTAAAATTTGTTAGCTGAAACTTAACTTTTTTTTCCTACAAAGTGCAAGCACCTAGAACATTTTTTCTCTCCATCATGTTCATTTTAAATTACAGTCATTCATAAGCTTATTGGTTACCATGAGTTTGTCAATCAAAACTGCGGGCTGTGATTGGTTGTGAGGCGGGACAAAGGGGAGGGGGGAAAACTATTCAAGTTCTGTGGGGAAAACTTGGTTGCAGATAATTTGAGGAACTTCCTTGTTTGAATCCTCTGCCCATTTTTTTTTATTCCTTTCTTAATTTCTTCTGTACCTTCTATGCATATATTTTACATAAAAGTGAAATAGTCCTTAAGTATAGCTGGAGTTGACAGTGTTTTAGCCCAGATGGCTAATCGATTTAGCGCAGGTGGGGCTAATCTTGTTTTGGCAGTTGGCTAGCTTGCTACTGTTTGGTAGAGACAGGTAACGTTACAGTTTTGCGTGGAAAGCCGATAGTTACATGTCGCCTTTACCCACTGTACTATTAAAAAATAAAAAAATAAATAATATGTTTTTAATAGAATAATCAACCGGCGTTTTCAACTGCTGCTCTGTGCATCTTCCAAGCTTTTACCGGCAGAGGACTTTCACTGACCGCAGAACACATAAATTACAGCCGTTATGAAGTGTAGTTCAAGGTCCGCTAGAAAACTCGGTGAACGTGCGGTTTGTCCCGAAAAGGGCAGCCTCTACAGCTTCCGGGCCACACTTGGACCGCTAAAGAAGGTTTTTGACAAAACAGCATGCATGATCACCAGGAAAAGGACACTGCGCCTCTGAAGAAAACAATCCAGCTTTCAGCCGTCTGTCAGACCAGCAAGGGAGTGACCACCTACTAACTGTGAGTAAACGTGATTTATGTTGTGAAGTTTTAAGTAAAGGGAGTGTCTATATTTCTTCAGCACCCAGGGCTGCACAGATGGTTATTTAGTGTGTGGTGGGCCCACACTGAGTTCTTTTGCATTGTAATTGAGTTAAATTTTGGTACGCTCTGAGGGTTTTCACTCCGAGCTTGATCTTAATCAACTTGCAAATTGGTGAAAAAGTCAATTGTGCAAAGCAGAACAAATCGAGGTTAAAATCGAAGCAGGTGCTGTGAAGCACATTGGGGTTTTTAATTTCTGTTATTATGACCAAATAGGTTATTAAGGGCTCAAGGTCTACTTTTAATAACATTATTTTATTTTTATATTGATATAATGTCACATCACACTTTAACTAAATCTGCCAAATTTAACAGTAAACAACCTTTTAATCACTCCATTAGGCTACATCTGGTTGCCCGTTTTAGTCATTGTATTATTTCGAAATTGACTGGCAGTGTTTCATTAGGTCAACTAACACGGCATTCATTGGTATTATATTACATTTACTCTGTTGTAATTACAGAATACTCATCTTGTTAAAAGTTGTGCAGCTCAGATAGAGGCTAAATGTAGGGGCTGGTGTGTGACATAAATAGTCCTGAGACTTGTGGTGTATGATGGGAATCTGGCTAAATCAGTGTGGGATGTATGCCATCAGTAGAAAAAAAAATGAGACTGGGTGTGACATATTTTACAATAGATGGATGTCTCATTTCGGAACAAAACTATTCAAACAGACTTGAGTTCATTCCATTCATTTAGTCCTGGCATTGCCACAATGTGTGTGGAAATTAGAAATTTCAGTATCTGAATCTCTATTCTTGCCACTGGCCAATGCTGGGATGACTACTGTCTATCAAAGAATGTAAACAGACACAATAAAGGTAATTTAAAAGCTTCATTCAAAAGTTTGGATCATGCAAAATTCATGTTTCAATTGAGAAATCTCTGAGTGTGGCTCTAT
This sequence comes from Neoniphon sammara, assembly GCA_900302535.1. Lineage (NCBI taxonomy): Eukaryota > Metazoa > Chordata > Actinopteri > Holocentriformes > Holocentridae > Neoniphon > Neoniphon sammara. The sequence goes on from OMKZ01043208.1 coordinate 3,856, forward strand.
TTGTGTCAGGAACTGAGGTGATGAAGTCTAATTGGGTTTGAAATTAGATTTCTCTTGCAGGAGGGAGAGGTTAAGACTGAAACTGTGAGCTAATAGCTAACACAGAAATGGTTTCTTTCAGCTGAAAATCAGTTTAGCATCAGTTCAGTGGTATGAATTGGAGATGTGATAAAAAGAGTAGTCTATATGTGTCTGTATTTATTAGTATTAGACAGTGGTTCTCAAAGTAGGGTCTGGGGACCCCAAGAGGTCTTTGAGAGGCTCCTTAACAAAATTAGGAAATCTTAATTTCGCCAATTTATTTCAAAATTTCTACAATCCCCTTTGCCCAAAATAAAAAATAAACAGAGGTATGAGAATATTACTTTAACATTATATTTGATATTATGTTTAATACTTAACATAAACCAAAATATCTTTTCATATCAGGGTCCAAAGGGTAAAATTACCTCAAACAGTGGGTTACGGCGTTATGAAATTCAACTTAGAGGTCCAGAACTTTAAAAATTTGACAACCTACAAGAGAATATTCATGAAACCTAACAGAAAAACAGTGCATCGAAGTTACAGTTTGTCCAAATCTCCTTAATCCTCATTGTTGAAGTAGGAATTTATTTCTTTGTCTATATTTTGTCCATATTTTACTGGAGGTGTCAAAAGTCAGGCACAGAAAAGGTGTGTAATGCCTCGTCAAAAAACACTTGGTCGGACATTTTGGCTGTTGGAGTGGCTCAAACCTGTGAACTTCCAGTTACCATACAGTCTTTCTAATCGCCAGACTGCCCTGCAACTCCCTTTGTTCTGTATGTGAAATTATCTACAACACAGTAGGAGAAGTTGTGAGACGCCCCACAAGGCAGGATATGAAACAGCAGGGGTCTGAAGTCACAGCAATAACTTTAATTGAGTTAAAGTTTATCAAATTACGTCAGGAAAACATCAGGAAGACAAACACACAGCATGTGAGTTGACACAAATGAACCACAGTACAGACCAGGGTTTGGCAGATATGGGATATTGAAGACCAATAGATATTTTTGTGTTGAATCTGCTGATAGATGGTATTTTATGCGCACATTCAAAACACTAAAACTCTTCAAAGAAACCAGGCAAATGAAATTCTTTTAGGGTTAACAACTGCTTCCATCACATTGACTAATATCCAAGGGGAAAAGCCTAAAACAGCCTAAAACACATAAACACTGTTTAAGATAAGGAACTAGTGATTTTACATTGAGTTTCTGGTGGCATGGTGGGGAAAGAAGTGAGCTCTCTTCCTTCCATGCTGGATTTCTCCCTGGATGTGTTTAACTTCACTGCAAATCGCTGAGTCTACAAAGAAGCCCTTGCTCTTTTAATTTTAGGGATTCACATTGAGACCTGACAGCTAACATTTGTGCTTTATAGCATTAAAACGTTTTTTAGACTATTAAGACTATTCGACAATTAAGCTGTGCTGAGAACATTTCTGTGACTTAAATGGATTCATTTTCAGAATAACAAAAAATATAACATCAAACAACAAAGTATCACCAGGAACGATGCAAATCACCACTCCAAGGTTTTAAATAGTGTTAATGTGTTTTAGGCTGGATTTGTCTTTAATATAAGTCCAATATTGGCAAACTGATACATCGATCTGATCCTGTTACCTAGAAAATAGATGTAAAATACCTGCACACTGCTCCGTGGCCGGGGACTATCTCACATTTCCCCCCATGGCAGTAGTCTGGCTGAAGGACACACACACTCTGACAAGGCAAGCTGTCCACCGACACGTAGCCTGGGTTACACACACACTCGGCCTCCTTGGTCCATCGGTTCACCGCGCAGCGAGAAAACTCGTCACAGGCCAAGAATTTGCAGGTGTTGGCGTGATCAGCTGTAAAGAGGGAGCAATACAGTCAACATCAGTATTCATGAAATGTCTGTCCGCCCCTCCTTTTAACCATCCGTTTCTCTCTTGGAGGGGCTGAAAGGTGTTTGATTTTAATGAGATCCTCAAGTTCTTGTCTGCATTGAAATGTAAGATTTAGCCTCTAGCGCAGATGGCCTCCCAGGCTAAACATTAGGCGCACTCCCGGGAAATTACCGTGTGTTTTCTGTTTCACAGCTGAAGTGCAATCCATGTGTGTGAGGTAAGGATGTGAGGTCAGTGGAAATGACCATCCATCTGTTTATCTACATGTATAGTGTGTTTGCGCGTGTGTACGGTGTGATTGTGCAGGGATTGTGGGATTGTGCTGAGGACGTGCGTCTATGATTGTGTGGGCGAGCGCAGATTACTGTATTGAATGTCCCATTTTTAATCACACCCGACTAATTGTACAACAGGATTGTTTCAGCAAAAGCTTGATCCATGATCAAAGGCCGGCCTCCCTCGGCTGCACCGGAGCCAAAGATGTTGCACAAGCGTTTCTGCTCTCGTCACCTCACTTCTCATCAACATCTCTATTTTTTCTGACTAATAATAACTCATACAGATTCTGTACAATCCCTCCGCGCATTCGTGGCGATGACATATAGACCTAATTAATGAGTCTATTTGAATGTGATCTCAGGTCTTTGGCTCCCTCGCTGATCAGCTGCTTACATCTCTCCAATTGAGAAGTTAGTAATGTCAGCAAACACAGTTTATAGAATATGACATGCATACAAAGAACCACTTCTGATACAGAAGTGTGAGTTATTGTGAGATGACAGAGCTTGTGTTGTTGTCTTATGGTGTTAAAAAGATGTAGCCACTGTATCAGCTTTCAGTTCACTACTGTATTAAAGCAGTCCATGTACTTCGAGGTACATTTTGCCGTTGTGTAAATTTATCAAATGGCATTTGCATACTAAGAGGATTATGGGAGATTGCAGCTAAAATGCAAGGATTTATAGTTTTAGTTTAAGTTTATCAAGAGTACAACCTTTAGAGACTGCTGAGAAAGGAAGACTTGATTTGAACAAAATGATTTTTCCAAAACCATTACAAAGTTTCATAGAAACCAGGTGTAGTGGTGTGATGTGACTCGCCTCCGTTTGTCCTTTGCAAAAACTGTCCAACTAATGGACTGCTAGTGCTTGATGCTAGTCATCCCGTATCGTACCTGGTTCAATGTCCAGAGAATGGGTGTCAATCTCTATGTGCAGATGTTTGGCAGCAGCAGAGCAGAACTTCTCTAGGACACAGTGCACGGCCTCGGTGATGTTGTACGGCACCGTCTTGACAAACTTCATCTTGCTGTTGACGACCACGCTGCCCTTCCTGAAGTTAAGAATCTCCAGCTTCTTGAAGCCAGTGAGATTCGACTGCAGATATGGCAGCAGCTGAGGAGAAAAGCAAAGTTTAATAGTTTATATATATATATAAGGTGCTTTTATCCAAAGCACCTTACAGTTACATGAGTGTCTGTGTCTTTTTAGTACCGACTGTCCTAACCCTGGCCATCACACATCAATTTAAACAGGATCACATTTTTTTTGCGTTTGTCTGTTGATCACAGTGCAGTGCCTGCTGGAGCTGGAATGGATTAGCTGCTGCGCACAAACACACTTCTTCAAGTTGAATATGAGAGATCACAATACGTAAAGGCTGAGCTCACCCACTTTGCTTTGCTTTGCTTTATCAAAAGTAGGGACCTGTGTGCATTTCATTTGTATCCGAGCAAATTCTCAGCTTGTTTAACTTTCCTTGCTTATGGAGACCTGTTTTGTATTATATAATCTCCTCAATTTCATTTAGCCCAGACCATACTGTTGATATAGTGCTTTAATATAGCAACCTAGGTAGGTAAGTGGATTAATGGAGATGAACTGTTTACCTTATAAAATTGAGTACAGGTCTGCACATTTATAGGATACTCTCTCTAACCACTAGTCCACTCCGCTGCCATTTTTTTCTTTTATTTTATAACACTCTTATCCAAATGGTTAAAGGATGGTCTCTGTAATTACTTAGCTAACCTGTCAGTGCATATTATCACTGTTTAGGGAGTTTCTCAGGTGATTGTGAAATAACAAACTTGAAATGTTCCCCGATATCTTGTGAATAACTTAAAGTGGAGAGAAGTAAGACCTAATCTAGTGTCTGTAGTCTCCTTTAATGTCATGTTGAAACATGATCCTCCTGTCTCTGAGGCATTGTGGGAGGCTGAACCACCCTTAGCGGAAAGAAGCTGTTAAACATTTGACAGTTAAATTTGGTATTAATGAAGAAGGGTTTTGTACCATTTGTCAAATCATCTCATCTTTTATACATGGGAACTTACATAATTGATTCACAATAAGACAAAACTGAAGAGATCTGAGGAACGTTGAAGACTTTTTTCACCACTGTAAAGACTTTCTCATCCTGGACCCGTTTTATGATATTACAGAACATTTAAGAATGAAATTAAATGCGAACAAAACTACTTCCTTGGAACAGAAAAATGAAGAAGAAGAGATTCCGGTTTTACTTTTTTAGGAAGTCAGTGGAGCCAAATGCTTAAAAGAAAAGCTAAATTAGAAATGATTAATACATTCATAAGTGTTACCAGCAATCAGTGCCATTGATCTGTTGTTTATTGAGCAGCACCAATTAAGCAATACACTGCCTGCTGAAAGGTTACTCCATGTGTGATCATCAAAGTGACAGTAACAAGATGAGTTTTTCATCATTACTCCTTCTGTCATGAAGATTCAAGGTCATTTGTTAGAGAAACTGAAAACACAGTCCTAACCTGAAAATAGACACTACACAGACCAATAGTATCTCTGTAATCCAGTTAAACACACACACACACACACACACGCTTCAGAATGGCCACCTTTCTGTATAACGCACATTTAACAATTTTGTTTCCCTAATTCCCATATGGCGATACATAATTACCTCTATTGACGCAGTAAAGAAAATCGTTTAGTAAAATGAATAGTTAAATCTGTTCATTAAATGTGGGTCTCCAAAGAGTTTTAGGGCATTTTTACAAGGTATTATATATGCCTAAGCCAGTACATTTTATTCATGTGATAATTACTATGTGTTTCACAATGTTTGAATTAATTTTTTTCACTGCTGTCAGTGATAAACACATCGCAGATGTATTAGCAGCGTGGTGGCTAGAGGAATAGGCTGGTAAGTGCAAGGGCACTAGTTCGAATCCCCAGGCTGTCTGAGAAAAATGTTTGATTGCTCGATTTAGAGAATAAGCAGTGAAATTGGTGTCGACATGCAGCAGGTTTGATGATATCACATGTTAAAAGAGAAATCAGCAGGGTGACAGACCAGCCATCATGAGTAGTAGCATCTTTTTTGACGAGACAGTGTAGATCAGTTGAAATTCTGCTTCAGGTTTTTTTTCCACTCTGTCATGCTGCATTTTAATCTCACTATACCAGCAACACTGCTGTCTTCTCTGGAGAATCTAGCTTTTAAAATGTTTTTGGTCAGGAATGATTGATCAGTGTTATTGGTCGCAAATAAAATTTAATGTCTGGTGACTGGTAATTCTGTGCATAAATAAAAAATGAAAAAAAATACTTACACCCCCTGACTAACTGTTGTGTGGTCATTGCAAATTTAAGACATTTTCTCCAATATATCATTAAGTTTAACAATAACACAGCTGGGCTGGTTATGCAGTTTTATCATCTGCACAAGGGATTAATATATCAACAGCTGTTAAAAAAATGATTTGAGAAACTACTCAGAAGACCCTCACCATTCAATGATTTACTTGCACTTTGATTATAATTCAAAACTAGCTGTTTTTTGTAATGTGATGATAGTGGGAGGACTTTTCACAGATTTTAAGATGTGATGACAGCGCTTGCTCTTTCCTCACATTCTCACCGGGGAGCTGCTCTGTGTACTGCTGCCTACTGACCACTTCTAAAGCCTTTGAAGAGTTTTGTTCCAAAATGACATTAGTTTGCTATGTATCCTTATTCACCACTGTGAACAAGGATACATAGCAGAATATTAAACAAATTATGTTACTTTTATAAAGGGTATTTGGGAACCTGAGTCATTAGTTGATAAAACGTGAACACTTCAACAGACTGGATTTAGATATCACAGATTGATTCATTAACTGGTGGTTGTTTTTTTCCCTGCAAAATGAATGTATAACATCTTGGAGCTGAACTCAGAGAAGCATAAACTTTGCATTAGAACCACTCTTGTTTTGCAGCATCCAGATGGTTAAGCTGGCTGCTGCACAGAGTAGGTGCTTGGACTTAAATTGATGTTAATTCAACTTATTTAAAAAAAGATGTACATGGTGGCACATTCATGCGTTCATACCTGGGAGCTGCAGTTA